>JAODAL010014480.1:0-87350 GCA_025379985.1 Phyllomedusa bahiana | reverse complement strand
TGGTGAACAAGCCCTAAGCCTGCAAATATCAAGCCTGTTGGTCTCAGAAAATGCCGCTGCAGCACAAATATAGGAAATAGAGAATGTTTTTATTATTCTTCAAAGTACTAAAATGTAACCAAAACCCTACATATTATCACTGGAATCGTACCGACCTGCAGAATACAGAGAACAAATCATTTATACTGAAGAGCGAATGACATAAAAACAAAGCCCCCACAACCACGGTGAAAGTACTTTATTTACGCATTTTGCCCCACTCAGAATTTTTTGGGGGTTTCACAGTACATTCTATGGTCAATGGCACTATTAAAAAGTAATGTTGTCCCGAAAAAAAAAAGCACTCATATGTCTATGTAAAAGTGTAAAAAAATGAAGAGCCAAATAATTATGACCGGCTGTCAGAAAGGGTTTAGAAACCCTTTTATACCTCCGACTATGCTAAAATAGAAGATTAAACCATATTCACCTCTCCAATCACCACCATTCAAGCGCTGCCCAGAGCTCCAGTGCCCCCCCCCCCCTCCAGTCCCTCACTGATGATGTCACGTTCATGGATCAAATGATGCTGCAGCCAATCTCTCGCCTCAGCAGTCACACACCTGCATGTACAGCAGGTGACCACAGAGGTTAGTGATTGGCTGCAGCATCATGTGACTCATGAACGTGACATCATCAGTGAGGGACCCAGGGGAACATTGGAGCTCTGGCAGTGCTGGGACGGTGGAGATGGGAAAGCAAAGCATGGTTTAATTTTATATGTTAGTACAGTAGATGTATCACAGTCATAGCACAACATAATGTCCACAGTTGTTACTTTATGGGAAATTGAAGTCTTTACTAAAAGAAACATAGTGCAGCTGACAGGTCTGCATTAGGGGAGGTAATCCTGATGACAGCTTCCCTTCTATAGGTCCATATTAATATAAAAACTTCCCCTTTTAGTTCTCATTTATGTCACAACATTAAAAGCAGAAATAACAGATGGGTCAATGTTGTTATAACTTCATTCACTAAGTAGATGTATTATCAATGCTTATTAAATGATCACAATTTACATTTTTTATGTGTCAGACTTTACTCTCAATTATATTGAGTTTCCCAGAACAAAGGTCCTAAAAATAAACGGGACCCCATGATATTAGACAGACCCAACACAGAATGGAGGGGGGGAAGGTGCACCGTGAAGACAGGGCATCCTGCTAGAATGGATACATCATGGCAGAATAAGGATGTGTGGAATTCTAGAAATGAAGGCGTGCCGGATCAGAGTCAGGAAGCTTCCCCTTGCCAGATCTGTATTTTATATCCACATGAAAACGGTTTGCTTCTTCTGACAGGGCTATAAGTCAGGGCTATCCAGACCTGCAGCTCACGCATCTCAGTAATAGATTAAACCCTCAGACATTCAAAGCATCTTTCCTGCCTCACGAGAAGATACAAGAAGCAGCTGAAGAGATTTCCCTATCTTAATAGTGACTGCCTGATCATCCTCTACATGTTTAATCTACATTCCACATCGAGTAAACTCTGAAAACGCCTTGCTTATCTTATGCATGTCTTCTGTTAGTTTAAGGGGCCGTTTACACGGCAATGGACAAATACCGGTCGGTTTATCCGACTGGTATTTGTCCGGTTTGTGTGCCGTCCCCACGGCAAGCCCTCCCCCTTCCCATTGACTTGCACATATTCCATCCGAAAACCGGACGGAATGTGCATGTACAATGTTTTTCGGGGACTGCTGCACGGGTTTTCCATAGAAGCCCGTTGTGCTCGTTAGCGGACGGTTTTTCAAACGTTCTGCAAAACCGCAAACCGACTGAAAAAACGGCCGCAAACCCGTGCCGTGGGGACATGCCCCAAGTCTTGCACCCCAGTCACATCAAGAGCTATAGTCATTGCCCTAGGTCCTAAAATATAATAATAATGTTGTCTTATACTCTTCACTGAGGAAAAAGTAGTCTATCCCTAGATGCAGAAGTGTAAATAAAATTCATAGGGCCTCAAACAATCAACACCAAGGGCCTAATGTATGAAAACTATCTAAGTCTAAGACTCACTTTGTTGCCCATAGAAACCAATCAGCGCTCCCCTTTTATTTCATATAGTGTTCTGAAGAAATGAAAGGGGAGCTCAGACTGGATGCTATGGGCAACAAAGAAAGTCTTAGACCTGGACAGTATGAAAACTGTCCAGGTCTAAGACTTTATTCAACACAAGAGATATTGTTATGGCCCGTTTATCAAGGCCCTTTCACCAAAAATGTGGCGTCATGTGCACCAAAAGTAACGTGTACATGCTTTGCACCCTATTTATGATGAGTTTTAAACACTTCTAAGCCTTGTCCGGCAAAAGGGGTGTTGCCTCAGTAAGATGGGTGTGACATTGATGAAAGGGGGCCTTGCTTAGCGTGTGCTGCTGTTTGCCAAAACTTGGGCGCAGTTGAAAGTATAAACTAAGCCAACTTGAAAACGGTGTAAATTTGGTCTAGACATTTTTAACATTTGCCCGATTTATTAACACCAAGATAAATGTGGCACGTTGTAAGACTGTCTAGTGTAACTTTACCCAGAGGCTATGTGAACACAACAGATTCTGCACTGAATTCCTCATTTAAAAACTAGCTTGAAAAGCAAGTCTGCACTGTATTTCACACAGTGAACTACAGCTAAAATCCGGAGCGCGGAAAAAAAAGAAGGATGAACATGTTCATTCAAGGGGATCCTCAATGGATCCTCCTCGTGGGTGAAGTAGAGGGCTGGAATGCAGGTTAGCCGGCGTCCAAACCAAAGGGGAAAAATGCCTCTGTTAAATTAAAAACAGAGGCGTCGCCTGAATTTCTGACAAGGAAACCACACTGGATGGTGTGAACCTACCCTTCCACAGAACTGATAAATCTGCCCCAAGGTTCTTACACCTGAGAGCCCCCTCAAGCTATGGGCCCCATTGCCGATGCTATGCCTAAAACTACATCAATGATTAGATGGCAGAATTCTGTATAATTGATATAATACGGCAGATTACATTGCAAACTTCCACAGGAACTGTGTACACATTAGACTATGTTACTAACTACTGTTTAGGTCACCTTTGATAACACTCTACAGTTTACTATAGATACCAGGTTGGAGTCCATTGGAAAGCCATAAAATGACTTCTATTCTACTGTTCCTGAGTTACAGCCTGTATTATACCCCAGGCTGCATTCAATATTTTGCAAGCTTCAGAGCTAAAATCTCCTGCATTACTTGCTCGCTCATCGTCTGCACAAAGCTTGTTCTGCATATTGGAAACTTACAATTTTCATAACTGGAGTTGAGCTAGGTTACTAGGAGGCTGTCTGACAATAAGCTTGCCGATTGTTTCCAATGTTATAGCTCTGGGGCACAATATAGATTAGTAAGTGCAAATCTGGAGAAAAATATGGGATGTAACTTAGAATCAGTATATGATAGGTAATGTATGTACAGAGTAACTCTGCCAGCAGAATAGTGAGTGCAGCTCTGAAGTATAATACAAAAAGTAACTCAGGATCAGCACAAGATAAGTAAGTGCACCTCTGGGGTATAAAACAGTTTGTAACCCAGGATCAGTACAAGCTAAGTGTAATGTATGTACAAAGTGACTCCATCAGCATAAGAGTAGAGGCAGCTCTGGGACATAAAACAAATTGTAACTCAGCATAGGATAAGCAATCTAATTTACTATGAAAAATAAAATGACTGCTTTTTATGTGGCTCAGTTCTACATATAAACTGTAAAATGTGCTCAGAGGCAGACCTATCCTCTAATTATAAACTAGTTCATTATAAGGGAGCTGTCTGAACTGCAGTCGAAAAATATCAGATTCTGCCCGTTTCCGCAAAAATCACATTAACTTTGGTTTGGTTTTAACAATTAGGAAACGTAGTCATGAATTCAAAGGACATTTTGGACATGCAGCGTCGCTCAGATTTTTCCAATTTGTGGCAGCAGCGTGGGCAGGCTCCACTTACTTTAATTCAGAAAAGAAAACAAATAAATTGGCTTCTGCCAGCATATGTGAAGAGCGACATAAGCAAAATACAAGTATGAGAGCCTTACAGGTCCGGTTACATTGCATTTAAAGTGTGATCTCTGTAGGGATAAGACTAGAGGGTACACTGATGGAACAGTGAGGCCAGACTGTCTCCTTCTAGTGACCGTATCTTGTCCATCATCACTGGAGACACAGATGAAGTATTAGTGTGGACTGTCTCCATAGAGGTTCAGATAAACCTATTTAAAGAGACATGGAAGAAAATGTATGTAAATCTGAGGAAAGCCATTCAAATACTAGCTAAAACTGCACAAGCTCCATAATGTAGAGTATCTTTTTTTGCTTCTTATTTCTTTCCATATTAACATAATGTTGACAAAGCCCCTTAATTAACCAGATCTTATTCTAAGCAGTAAATTAGAACTAATTCCCTATTAATTAGAAGCTAAAGGATTCTTGCATTTATAAAATAATTTAAACGTTAATTATACTATTACTGAATGCATTAAAAAGAAAATAGAAGAGCTGAAAATTATATTGGATAAACTAAAATGAATAAGAAACATTGTAAATATAAACTAAACAAATATTTAAGGGTATGTTTACACGTCATAATTGTGGGGCGTATTCCAGCGTGTAATTGCGCTGAAATATACCCGAAAAGCGCCCCGCAATTACAGTAATTCATTGCCGTCATAGAGAGCTAAGAATTACTTCCACTTTGCCCGATGAGTATTGAACGGCGCGTGAAAGAAGTGACATGTCCCTTCTTCCCGGCGCGTAAATAATAGAAGTCAATGGGTACAACTCCTTCCCCCCAGCGCTTTAGAAGTAAGCGCTGGGGTGTACTTCTATAACACACGGGGTATGCGCCGGAATACGCTGTGTGGATATACCCTAACAAATACACTTTCAGAAATTCTATAGTTCTAGTACTTTTCCATGAAGTTGTAGCTAACCTTATCTATTCTTCTGTGCCCTTGCATTACTGTTGTAGAAAACCCTGCTTTCGCAGACGTTGTCTTCTCATAGGTATCAACATTCTTACTTATGAGCCTGCGAAGGACATATCCTAATATATGAATAATAATAAAAAGGTGTTGCTTAAATGAGAATTATATTTTATTGTCCAATAAAAATATTCTGTTTTTACATAACTGTGCTCCTGAAAGCTTATAAAAACTGTTGCCAAACACTTAATAAAGGAGAAAGATGTACCGAAATTTTGGAAATGTCTCTTGTTCTTTCGACAATGTACGTGCATATATACTCTTGAGTTAATTTAGTTAATTTTAGTTAATTTAGTGAGTTAAGCTGAACTCACTATTCTGCTGGTGCGGTCACAGCGTAGATATATTACATTACTTACCCTGTACTGATCCTGAATTACATCCTGTATTATACCCCAAAGTTGAACTCACCATTCTGCTGGGAGAATCACTCTGTACATACATTATATTACTTATCCTGTACTGATTCTAAGTTACATCCTACATTATACTCCAGAGCTGCACTCACTATTCTGCTGGTGCAGTCTATGTGTACATACATTACTTATCCTGTATTGATTCAAAGTTACATCTTGTATTATATTCCAGAGTTGAACTCCCCATTCTGCTTCAGTGATTGAGTCATCCTGAATTACAGACTGTATTGTACTCCAGAGCTGCAGTCACTATTCTGCTGGTGCAGTTATTCTGTAGTGATCATGGGTCACATCCTGTTCTAAACTTGCAATTGCTACCCTTCTGGCTTCTGACAGCAAGCTTATAGACAGATAGGACTTATCTGAACTACTATAACTCCTGTAATGGCAGCAGGGTTTTCCTACATTAGATGACTCTTACAGCACCAGCTATGACAGCGACACTTCGCAGAATGCTAATCACCACAGCAAACTTTGACTATACACTATGGGCATTGCATTTCATATAGTGCTCTGGAAAAATTAAAGGGGAGCTCTGATTGATTGGTTTTCATACATGTGGCCCAATGTGAATAAACATAATTGTTATTGCAGCGCTGGAGCATATACAGGCATATACAGGATGTATCAGTATCTCTGAGAAGCGAGGCATGACTGAGGCACAAACATGCATGTTAATTTGCCCTTGCAATATCTAGAAGGGAAACGAAAATTGGTAATGACATCGTCTAACCCAGGGGTCTTCAAACTTTGGCCCTCCAGCTGTTGGGAAACTACAACTCCCATCATGCCCAGTGTTATAGATTATATAAATGCATGCAGTTTTCCAACAGCTGTAGGGCCAAAGTTTGAAGACCCCTGGTCTAACCTATCTAAACTTTTTCTTTGGATATGAGGCCATTAGATGGCCCTTGCAAAAATAAGAAAAACAACAGAACCAACAAGAAAAGTCTTCTACTCGCGGCCAACCTTAGGGTTATCACTAGCCTGATGCTCATCACAGTGAATGGGCAGGTTGATTTTGAACATGGTCACACATAAAATGCATCAGTGAAAAAGAAAGTAGCATAAAAAACCCCCCAAAAAAACCCAAACCCCCAAAACATCTTCAAGAGGCCACAAAAAGAACTAGAATCTCTACTTAAAGGGAACCTGTCACATACCGTGTTTCCCCGAAAGTAAGACAGCGTCTTACATTCTTTTTACCCCCAAAAGTCCCACTATGTCTTACTTTCGGGGTATGTCTTATATTGGCAGGTATATAGCCCCATAGGCAGGTATAGGCAGCTGTAGGCAGGTATAGGGCCGGCTGTAGACAGGTATAGGGCAGGTATAGGCAGCTGTAGGCAGGTATAGGCAGCTGTAGGCAGGTATAGGGCTGGCTGTAGGCAGGTATAGGGCAGGTATAAGGCAGGTATAGGGCAGTATAAGGCAGGTATAGGCAGCTGTAGGCAGGTATAGGGCAGGTATAAGGCAAGTATAGGCAGGTATAGGCAGGCTGTAGGCAATAATGTTAAAATAAAAAAACAAACAATCACTTACCTGGATCCCCGCTGCTCCACCTCCCGCGCTCTCCGCTCTGCTCTGTCTTCTTGCCGGCACAGGCGGGTGACATCATCAGGCCGCGCACGCAGCGTGATGACGGGAGCTCCGGACAGCCGCGAGTCTGCGGTCGCCCGGAGGCCACTGCGGAGCACGGAGCTCTCGTTCTGTGCCCCGCAGTGGTATCCCTTCACTTATATGCGCTCCGGAGGAGTCGCATATAGGTGAAGGAATCGCACAGTGTCCGGGCCAGCGCAGCGCCCGGACACTGTGCGCTGTACTCGGCATTCAGCTATATGCGCTCCCTGAGGAGCCGCATATAGCTGAAGCGTCCCTGTCGGCGCCCGGGCCATCGCAGCGCCCGAGCGCAAAGTACAGTTACTACGTCTTACTTTCGGGGGTGTCTTACTATCGGGGAAACACGGTAGGTTATGCCCACCTTGCTGAGGGCAGCACAAGCTAGTGACAGACCTGCTGTTTCCAGCACTGTGTCCCTTATTCTGTAAGATGCTGCAGTTTTAGAGCATTTACCCCTCAAATCTTATTCATGAGCAGGTGTTAGCTCCACCCACCAAAGGTTAGCCCCGCCCACTGACAGTTATTCACATGTTTCTAACTATTAAAAGTAAAAGGTTAATCAGCTGAGGTGGGCGGGGCATGACAAACTTTTCAGGACTCTTTTTTGGCTGAAAACTGCAGATTTAATTGAGCATTAAATACTCTAAAACTACAGCATCTTACAGAATAAGGGGCACAGCACTGGAAACAGCATGTCTGTCACTAGTTTGTGTTGTCCTCAGCAAGGGGGCATAATCTATGTGACTGTTTTCTCTTTAACCCCTTAAGGACCAGGCGGTTTTTTTTTTGGTGACACGTTCGTTTTTCCCTCCTCGCCATAACTTTTTTATTTTTCCACCTACATAGACACATGAGGGCTTTTATTTTGCGGGACAAGATGTACTTTCTAATGGTGTTATTCACTATACTATAGAATATACTGGGAAACCGCAAAAAAAATTCCAAGTGGGGCAAATTGTGAAAAAAAATGTATTTTCGCCATGTTTGCGAGGGTTTTGCTTTTACGGCGTTCAATCTTCGGTAAATATAATGTGTTATCTGTATTTTACAGGTTGTTACGCATCCGGCAATACCAAACATGTAGGGTTTCCGTTATGTTTTGGTACCGTAAAAAAATTCCAAACATTTTCTATTTTTTAAATTTTCGCTACGGCGCCATTTTGTGCGACCAATAACTTTTTTGTACTAACACCTACGGACGTCAGTGAGGGGGCACCTTTTGCGGGCTGAAGTGTACTTTTTATCGCTTGCAGTTTGGAATGCATGCGACTTTTTTGATCACTTTTATTCCAATTTTTCAGTGACGTAAAATGACTAAAAAACGCAATTTTGCCGTTTGGAATTTTTTTTCTTCTACGGTGTTCAGTGTACGGGATAAATGATGTTATATTTTTATAGATCTGACTTTTTCGGACACGGCGATACCAAATATATGTAACTTTTATTATTTTAATGATTTTATTTGTAAAATGGGGAAAGGGGGGTGATTTGAACTTTTAATACTTTTTTTTGTACTTTAAAACGTTTATTTAGATTTTTTTAAAGTAACATGGAGGCCACCTATGGTAGTTGACCACTAGGTGGCGCGATTGGTAATACAACCTAATGCATTGCATAGGCAATGTATTAGGGTGCACAAAGATGGCGGTTTCCCCACTTCCTGTCTGCGGACGGACGTGGGGCAAACCGGCCAGGGTACGTGACGGGAGCCTTGACAAGGCTCCCCACCACCATGCCCGGTCGTCGGATCGCGCCGGTGCCGATAACCGTACCGATCGGTGCGCGGCACCGATTGGCGTTCATTCAGACGCCGCGGCCATCTTTGGCGCGGTGTCTGATGGGTAAAACAGCGCCAGCGGGCGGAGCCACCCGCCGGCGCTGTTACTGCCGGGTGTTAGCGGCGATTTGCCGCTAACACCCGGCGGCTGTGCAGGGGGGTCGCGGCGCGATCCCCCTGCAAAGCCCCTTAGCGGCCCTGGGACGTACTCATACGCCCAAGGTCGTTAAGGGGTTAATGTGCTGTAGATACACTTCTGGATCATTTGTCATCTGGAGGGCGTTTAGAGGACATTGTCAGGAAGATCATGTTAACACCGTCATCTGTACGCAGCCTGAGGTCTGTCTAGTAAGAGTATGTTCACACGATGTACTGCGGCGCGTACAATACATTGTGTGTTTCGGGAGCTAATACGCGCGTACGGCGCAAACAATTGGCATGCCACTTATCTCCCCGCTCGTACAATGCGATCGCATTGTATGAGCGGGAAAGGAGGCGTAATCCATACTTCTCTATGAGAGCTATGGATTACCGTAATTATGGGGCGCATTTCCCAGCGTATTAAGCGCAAAATACACAGTGAAATGCGCCTCAAAATAAGCCATGTGAACATACCCTAACTGTGGTCATGTGTAGGAAACAGATGAACACATAGACCGTGACAGTGGCCATACAGTGCTCTGAAGACAGACCGGTTTTATCAGCTGGTGAACTTATAATTCTGTGAAAAATCTTGCTGACCCTGTCAAATTATGTGTTTTCTAATATTTTTTATAGTATTAACATATTCCTCTATGTGTACACAACACAGAATCACATTGGCTCCTGTCCCCATAAACTTACAATCTATTAACAGGCCAGTTAACCCCTCTTGGGTCTTTGATGAAAGCGGGCTAGAACATTATAAAGGGAGGCCCCAGTCCTCAGCCGGGTCAGCCCTTGGATTATGGAGACTGCATGGATCAGCATTTAAGCACATGCATTCGTACTCCAAACATTTCTACATCGGTTTCGGAACCCACCTTCTCATATGTAGGTGAAAGAAGGTGTGATTGGTGGGGGGATTCCAGTGGTTATAGCCCCACCTATCCAGTCAATAGTTGATTCAGGTTTTTCACTGGTATATCCCTATAATTCACATTGCTACCTGTTTGGTATCCAGCAAATTGGGTGCAGTTGTGCCCTTTGTGGGGAGACAGTGTGTGTTTAAGCTTTGCCCGCAAAACATTTTGCATAATTAATGGTAAGAAACCATGTAGAGGAAACTTAAGGTAACACATGTAGTATACATATATATATATATATACTCCATATAACTCTCGCTTCCATTGTGCTGTAAGACCCCTGTGCCAAGCACTGAGCTGCCATCACCAAAACATCGTGCAATGCAATATATTAAATGAGGTGGGCACCTACACGAACACTAATAATCTTCAATGTACCAAAAACAAAGAAGGACTCATTAACTGAAAGTTAAGAATTGGAGAAACCTGGAAAAATACGTCTGAAGAATAAGACTCTAGCAACAGCATTATGCATTTACACTGTTAATTGCCGCCGTGTGAGGATGTCGGCTATTGTACTTCAAAGCGCTTTAGCCTGCGCTGACGCATTAAACACATGTGACACGCGTTCTGTAACTGTTCTGGGTTACGATTGCTATTTCTGAGAAAACCAGCAATTTATGTAACAAGAAATCACTAAAGCAGCTGTGGAATGTGAGATGTCACTTTTAAGTGTTTTCAACTTTTTTTTTTAATTTTATAACCAGCAACTGGTTGAAAATCAGAGTAGAAAACAATTCATCTTCCTTCTAAGGTCTTAAAATGTAAATTCACACAAAACACGTTTTTACAGGACACAGCTGAATACAAAGAGAAAAAACACTAAACGTTAAATGATCTTAACCCTGATCTGAGGTCATGGGCCAGAAGAGCAAGTCGCCCAACTTCAAAATGTCCCCCTTTTAGTAGAACTTGTCTAATATCTTCTGAGATAGTTCATAATATCTGGTTCATAGAATGGTAACATCACCTGTAAAAGGGGTTTGGGGTACAACAATACTTGATAATGCCAAAATATTAAATAAATAGATGAATGGACTTAAGTAGTGACAGCTAAGTTGTCATCCTTCTAAAAAAAAAATAACAAAAATGGCATCAGAAAGTCCAAAAAAATGGCCAAACCATACACCTAATAAAAATTTTCATCTCCAAAAGAGTTTGTCTCAAGTAGCCATAATGATATCCATGTCTCAAACATATACAGTATATTTTAGGTTCTGGACATGTGCAACTTGGATTTGTGCGACAGCGTTCCTATTAAAACACTGACAAAGGTGATGGATATATGGTTTTTTAGACTTGCACATTAAGGGCCACATGTATTAAAATTGTCTAGGTCTAAAACTCACTTTGTTGCCCATAGCAACCAATCAGGGCGCCCCTTTCATTTTTCCAGAGCACTATATGAACTAATAGGGGGACTCTGATTGGTTACTGACAAGGTTTAAGCCTTTCGAGCTCTGTAGACATGCTTTATATATGGCTTTAATTTCATGTGATTTTTTACGTTAATTTTTTTTGAAATATGACGGAAAATAGTAAAAAAAAAAAGTTTCAATCTCGGGTGTTTATACATAGGCGATATAAAGTTTTAGGAATGTTGGAAGCGGGGCTAAAAGTTGCAGGGACCTTTGGGTGGCATTTTTACATCCTTTTTTGCCCCTGATTTCCCCTGTAGCAAGGGCTGATATATTAGTTCCAGTTAAAGGGGAAAAACACCCCCTGTACTAACTGCAGAGAGGATACGAGTCTGATAAGACCCAACAGCATTGGGACCGCTGGCATTGGGAAGCTGGAAGGCTTCCAGCTAATGTGTATTGTAAGAGGAAAGAAGGGATTGTGGTGGACCAGAGATATGTGTCACCAAGGACCCTGGCATTGGTGAGGTGAAAACCTGTATTTTCATGTGTCAGCAGCGGTAGGTTGCTGGCATACGTTTTCTGTGTGTATGCTTGCAGAGCAAATAGTCTGGGTCTGGTTTTCACAGGAGCAGTCATAGAGTTGGGTGAGTGACTGCTCCCACATCTTCAGGGTTCCAGGCCAGAGTTTGGTTGCTGTATGTAAGCCTGGAGATCAGGTGGGTGAAGTGTGATTGATTGTCTGTGATGCTGGGAGAGTGCTGGTGTGCACAGGAGAGATCCCAAGAACAGACTACACGCCGGTCTCTGTTGGAGACAAGGAAGGCTGGAGGCCTGATCGGACACAGGACTGTAAGTGTCCCGCACGGACTGTGTGAACTTGTTTTATTTGCTCTGCATTTTGGCTGAAATTAAGCCCACGTTTATGTTGCTGTTTATCTAAGGCTGAAATAAACGCCTGAGCGTTTGAACAGAGCTAAAGGACTGGTCCTGTGTTATCCTACCACCGAGCTGATCCCTTACAATTGGTGAAGGTATGCAATGGGCATTTCTGGCACAAGTTGTGGTGCATGCAACAGTGCATAGAACGTACAGCAGCAACAATTAAAGGGCCGGACGCCTACATTTTTCTGCTGCTAAGAGGCACGGATTTGGGCTAGAGAGACTGTGTGGCTGCTGGTGTTTTTTTGTTTTGGACATAGTAATGTCCTGGGTTAAGGCCGCAACTGATATCTCCACAACATCAGCCTCCATGGAGGAACTAATTAAACACCTAGTGCAAGCAAATGCACAGCAGCAGCAGATTAGTGCACAGCAGCAGCAGACCCAGAAGGAGGCTATGGAAGCTTAGCAGCAGATCCATAAAGAGGCTATGCAGGCCCATGCAGAAGCCATGGCTCAACAGCAGCAGACCCATAGAGAGGCCATACAAGTGCAGCAGCAAGCCATGGCTCAACAGCAGCAGACCCATAGAGAGGCTATACAAGTGCAGCAGCAAGCCATGGCTCAACAGCAGCAGCAGCAACTCATGGTGCAGCAACAGCAAGCTCATATGGAAGCCATGAGGGCTCAGCAGGAAACCAACCGGCTGATGATTCAACAGCTGACCCAGGATATCCAGGCCCGGGAAAAGCCAGTGCCTCCAGTGACTAGTGACGTACATAATGCCCGAAGGAGCGTGAGGGAAGCGTTGCAAAAACTGACACTGGAGGAAGACGTCGAGACGTACCTCACTGGGTTTGAGCGGTTGGCCAACCAAGAACAGCTACCACCGGGTCAATGGGCAGAGGTCTTAGCCCCATTTCTAACCGGGGAAGACTTATTGTGACCTTGCCCTCCAGGATGCTAACGAATACCCAAAGTTGAAAGCAGAAATCCTGACACGACTTGGGGTTACCATGGCGGTACGGCCCAGCGGTTCCACCAATGGACTTATCGTACGGACAAGCCTACCAGGTCCCAGATGTTTGATTTATTTCATCTGGTGCAAAAATGGCTACAGCTGGATGTATGCACCCCGGCTCAGATGGTGGACCGAGTAGTCATGGATCGGTTCATACATTCCCTGCCCCGACCTATCCAGACCTGGGTGGCCCAAGGGGACCCGCAGTCAGTCGATAGCCTGGTGAGCTTGGTAGAACGATTTCACACTGCTGAGAACGCCCGAGGCCCTGCAGGGGTTCGAAAGTCCGCCTACTGGGAAAGCCCAAAAGACTCAGAGAAACCAGGACAGCAGAGTCTTCAGCTGAGTCGCCCTAAAGGCAGGGTGGTACCAGAACCCAGAAAGCAAGGGGGACTCCGGGAGGTGGTTTGTGGGGGTTGCCATGCCCCAGGACATAGGGTTTCCCAGTGCCCCCATACTACGGAACCCATGGACTGCTCGACGGGATGGCGTTCTTCGCTGTTTGCTCACACCGCATATGGCGCAGTCCCCTGCACGGAGAAGGGTCCCCAGTTCTGCCAACTGACGGTCAATGGGACTTTGGTGACAGGACTATTGGACTCAGGGAGTCTGGTAACGCTCCTCTCCGCCTCTATTTCCCATGAGTTGATCCCAGGAAGGAGAGTGGATGTTACCTGTATTCATGGTGACACTAAGGGGTACCCAGTGGCCCAGGTGACCATGGAAACAGTGCAAGGTCAGGTACCACCAGGTAGGTCCCAGAATTAATGTATGACGTTATAATCGGGCAGGATTTTCCTCTGTTCTGGCCTCTGTAGGAACGGGCACTACCACGGAACCCATCGCCCTACAGGGTGCGGTCACCCCGGCGGGGTCTGAGCCAGAGAGCGACCTGGAGTTTCCCTTTCCCGTGTTAAGTGGGGATAACGAGGAGGAAACCCCCGACGAGGTCGTCCCCGATTTAGAGGTGTCCCGGGAAAACTTTGGGTCGGCCCAACTCCGGGATGAGACGTTGAGAGAGGCCCGAAGAAGTGTGGTGGTAGTAAATGGGGTGCCCCAAGAGCCCGGGGTGGAAAAGAGGTACCCCCATTTTGCCATGAATGGGGATCTGCTATATCGGGTGACAAAACGTCGGGATGAGTTGGTAGAACAACTCGTAGTGCCTAAACCATTCCGAAAGATGGTGATAGACCTGGCTCATTCCCATGTGTTAGGGGGGCACTTGGGGTCAGAGAAGACCCAGGAAAGGATCCTTCAGAGATTCTAGTGGCCGGGGCTTCACCGACAAGTTCGGGACTATTGCCAGTCCTGCCCCGTATTCCAAATCACCTCCCCGGTAGCCCACTTCCGCAGCCCCCTGATACCCATTCCAATTATTGAGGTGCCTTTTGATAGAATTGCCATGGACTTGGTAGGAACCCTGGTGAAGTCAGCCAGAGGACATCAGTATATCCTGGTCGTGGTCGATTATGCAACCCGGTACCCAGAGGCAGTCCCACTCAAATACTTCCTCCAAGGGCATAGCTAAGGAGTTATTTCAGATGTTTTCCAGGGTTGGGATACCTAAGGAAATTCTGACTGATCAGGGGACCCCGTTCATGTCGAGGATGATGCGGGACCTCTGTAAAGTGTTAAAAGTTACCCAGCTCCGTACCTCTGTTTATCATCCACAAACAGACGGGCTGGTCGAACGTTTTAACAAGACCCTGAAGGCTATGTTAAAACAAGTAGTTGAAAAGGATGGATGAGACTGGGATTATCTACTACCCTATCTGCTGTTTTCCATCAGGGAGGTGCCCCAAGCATCCACAGGGTTTTCCCCATTTGAGTTGTTATATGGCAGACACCCCAGGGGGTTGTTGGATGTTGCCAAGGAGACCTGGGAAGGGGAGGTCACTCCGTATAAAAGTGTAATAGAGCATATCTCCCAGATGCAGGAGAGAATAGCCCAGGTGATGCCTATTGTGAAGAAGCATCTTCTGCAGGCTCAAGAGGCCCAGGCAAGGGTCTATAATAGGTCAGCCCGTCTCAGGCAGTTTAACCCGGGAGACCGAGTTCTGGTGCTGGTACCCACAGTAGAAAGCAAGTTTCCTGCAAAATGGCAAGGGCCATATGAGGTAGTCGAAAAGGTGAGTGAAGTGAATTACAGGGTACACCAACCAGGCAGGAGGAAGCCCTGCCAAGTGTATCATGTGAATTTGTTAAAACCCTGGAAAGTGAGGGACTTTCTAGAAGCCCCGTGCGCTGTGGTCCAACGGACGTCAGCCATTGAGGAGGTCAAAGTGGCGGAGACCCTGTCGCCATCTCAGAAGCAGCAGTGTAAACAGTTGCTCCTACAGAATAGAGATTTATTTACAGAATCCCCAGGTCGAACCACCGTAGTTGAGCATGAGATAATCACTGACCCCCAGGTAAGGGTCAATTTAAAACCCTATAGGGTGCCCGAGGCTCGCAGGGAGATCATTGCGAAAGAGGTCCAAAGGATGTTGGCCCTAGGGGTGATCGAGGAATCAAAAAGTGGGTGGTCTAGTCCCATAGTCCTCGTCCCGAAGCCCAATGGGGAATGGCGATTTTGTAACGATTATCGCAAACTGAACGAGGTGTCTAAGGTAGATGCCTACCCCATGCCCCGGGTAGATGAATTGATAGAGAGACTGGGTCCAGCTCGATATATCACAACCCTGGATCTTACAAAAGGGTATTGGCAAATTCCGTTGTCAAAGGAGGCTAGGGAGAAGACAGCCTTCTCCACACCTGAAGGGTCTTTCCAGTATGTCCGGATGCCTTTTGGCTTACAGGGAGCCCCGGCCACGTTCCAGAGGGCCATGGACCGGGTGTTGCGTCCCCACAGGAAATATGCGGCAGCCTATCTGGATGACATAGTCATTTTTAGTCAGGAGTGGGAAAGTCATCTGTCTAAGGTTCAGGCTGTCCTGGGGGCGTTAAGGAAGGCGGGTTTCACGGTTAACCCCAGCAAGTTGGCCATAGGGATGGAAGAAGCCCGGTACTTAGGGTACATCGTGGGGCGAGGAGTGATCAAACCTCAACTCAATAAAGTGGAAGCCATCCAAAGCTGGCCCCATCCCCAGAACAAGAAACAGGTCAGGGCGTTCCTGGGAATTATGGGGTACTATAGACGGTTCATTCCCAATTTTGCAGAGATAGCGGTGCCCCTCACCGACCTGACAAAAGGAGCCAAGTCAGCCGTGATTAAATGGTCCCCGGATGCTGAAGGGGCCTTTCAAAAGCTAAAGTTAGCCCTTTGTTGGCAGCCCATGTTGGTTGCACCGGATTTTTCCAGGGAATTTGTGATTCAGACAGATGCGTCGGATGCGGGGTTAGGGGCTGTGTTGTCTCAGGTAGTAAATGGAGAAGAGCACCCGGTAAGCTATCTGAGTAGGAAGTTGTCCCCGGCAGAGAAGAATTACTCAATAATCGAGAAAGAGTGCCTTGCCATTAAGTGGGCCCTGGATTCCCTGCGTTACTACCTACTGGGGCGCAGGTGTAGGTTAGTGTCAGATCATGCCCCCCTCAGATGGCTAAGAGAGAAGAAAGGGAAGAACGCTCGGGTCACCCGCTGGTTCTTGGCCCTACAAGATTTCAACGTCTCAGTAGAACATTGGCCCGGGAAGCTACATGGTAATGCAGATGCCCTGTCAAGGGTGCACTGCATGATAAGTAAAGAGGACAGAAGGGATTGTGGTGGACCAGAGATATGTGTCACCAAGGACCCTGGCATTGGTGAGGTGAAAACCTGTATTTTCATGTGTCAGCAGCGGTAGGTTGCTGGCATACGTTTTCTGTTAGTATGCTTGCAGAGCAAATAGTCTGGGTCTGGTTTTCACAGGAGCAGTCATAGAGTTGGGTGGGTGACTGCTCCCATATCTTCAGGGTTCCAGGCTTGCTTACTGTATGTAAGCCTGGAGATCAGGTGGGTGAGGGGTGCTGGTGTGCACAGGAGAGATCCCAAGAACAGACTACACGCCGGTCTCTGTTGGAGACAAGGAAGGCTGGAGGCCTGATCGGACACAGGACTGTAAGTGTCCCGCACGGACTGTGTGAACTTGTTTTATTTGCTCTGCAATTTGGCTGAAGTTAAGCCCACGTTTATGTTGCTGTTTATCTAAGGCTGAAATAAATGCCTGAACGTTTGAACAGAGCCAAAGGACTGGTCCTGTGTTATCTTACCACCGAGCTGATCCCTTACAGGATCACTGTCATGGCTGCTTTAGAATGGCTCTCTTGGAGCGGAAACTTTGCTTTTTATGAGTATGGTTTGACTATTTTTCTACTAAAAATGTGGCCTTTTGGATATGCAACTGCAATTTTATTTTTGAGAGAGATTCTTTTGACTGGCTCACATATTGGGCTGTGTTGCATTCCTGTCCATACAGAGTTAAACCAGCAGCGCTAGTCTCAAATAAATTTGCTTCATCATCATTCCCCCACTTCTCTTGACAGTTTATATAAAATACGTTATTTAGCAAGGGGCAAAAATTAGCTCATGAGCAAGTTTCTCCAACTGTAGCAAGACGACAAAGGGTGACCTGTATGTATGGGGCTGTGAAAGTAGTTCTGGTGTCCTTTCAGCTCAAAAACTGTCGCAGTAGCCCTGTTCTCTAGATGTATGAGCAGGCGCACTCCAAAATTAGCGCATTCTGCAGCGCCTACGGCACTTTGCAATGTTCCCAACATGTGGGGGTGCTCTGAGGGCGTGTTGCACAACAACCATATGATTCTAGACATTTATGACTGGGGGACGGCAAAACTAGGCACAATACTGCTGGAACAGGCAGACCAAGTTACAAGTGGTTTACCTGAGCCTGAGTTGTCATAGTGGAACTATAATGCACCAAATGTATGATCCGCAGAAGAACAGGTTCATACATCCTGGTGCCCTACACTGCTCTAAAGCTATTTAGAATTGGCCTCTATGCGTCTAGATCACACATGTCACCCAAAGTCTGCACTCTGGAGGTGCTAGTGTTATATGGGTCAAAATGTATGTGACTTTTATGAATACGTAGTTAGAGCTCCATTTCTCTCAAACATTGCTCAGAATCCCCTGTACAGACCTATCAACAAAAGAAAATTCTGTTTATAGCCACCACTAGGTGGAACTTATAAGCTTCCTGCATACTTTGTATACATTAAACTTGTATACCTTCTCCAACAGTTTTGATTTTTAGGTGCACCATTTCAATGTATCAAGGGTATTAAGACTATGTTCACACGGCTTAAACAGGGGCGCCCCACTCATTACGGTAATCCACAGTTCTCGTAGAGAACTATGGATTACGCCTCCTCTCCCTGGACATACACTACGATGCGCGGGGAGATAAGTGACATGTCAATTTTTCACGGCGCTTATGCGCCGTGTGTAATGACGGTATATGGGGCCGGCGGGCTTTCCCCCCCCCTGCCCCGTGGGGGTACGCGCCGATCGGCACGAGCTCCCGAAGTCCCGGCGTAATGGTGGGGCGTACTGTACGCCCTGCAATTAGCCGTGTGAACTCAGCCTAAGGCTGATCAGTGTTACTTTCTTGCATTCAGTTAGTTAATAGGATACTTAAAAAGATTTACTATATAATAATATATATAATAATAATATATATTTTGGTCTGCAGAGAATTTAGGAAACTGGGTCATACTGTTTGCAGACTGAGCATAGAGATCAACATGTTCACAGGATGCAAAATCCTATTTATCTTCCCCTTCTGGATGTTCCCTGTAAAATACATGTGCAGCCCAACTGTTCTTTGATGATTTCTCAATTGCATGGGAGCCATCTGAAAATTTCCTCACCAGGACACATCTCATCACAAGCTACAATAAGGTTCGCTTGTGAAGACCCTGTAAAGGTATGTGCTCCAGGAGCGATCTGTAAGAGAGGTCTCATTTTTAATCTACATAAATTACACTATGTCACGCCATAGCATAATTCAGGATTTGGTGCCTACTAATCATCAAAAGGACATCTATTAATACCTGGGACCTCTAATTTAAGTGACACTTTTAGCACTTTACTAAGGAGGCAATGAGGAAATGGGGCCAGAAGAGTTCATAAAATGCCTCAGTTGTTTCCTGTATATAGAATAATCCTTTGTACTTTTATAGAAATACATTATATAGAACCAAAGCTGAAGCAGAACTCTACAATCCTCCTGTTCTTGTCGTGTTTTTGATCAGACCTCCAGTTGTTGGTTAAAAAAATGGCACCCAACTGACCGTCTGAATAAAGCATAACTGCTGTTGACTTTCTTCAGCATTGAGAAAGTTTTTTGGTCCATTCTCCATTAGTAAGCATCTCCAGTTCTGATAAGTGACTCCCGTTTAGCGTCAATTAACGTCTGCAAGCAACCTTTCTGCACTGCTGCTTCTTCAGATTCAGCAGGAACCCATAATATGGGGACTACATTATAGTAAGAACAGGACAATTAAAAACTATAAAAAATAAGACCATTGAGTTAGACAAAAAAAAGTCTAATCAGACTGCACAATATTCATTGGACCTAGAAGAGGAGCTTAAATGTGGGGAAGGAGCTAATAAAAATCTGCATTATGTGCAGATTGCAGAAGAACGTCAAAATCACTTTCTTTGTACACTCATTTATCTGGTTTAACTCCATGGAGGAAAAATTCCAGTGTAATCATGGATTAAAAGGGTTTTCCAGTGCAAAAAATATTTTCTAAATAATATCTCCCCCAGTGTTTTGCATGTTTCTAAAACATTGTCATTACATTTTCTGTAGCGTTCCTGTAGTTCTAAATCAGCAGTTTAATGACAGGAATCTCATAAGGAAAAGCACGGTGTTGAGCCCAGGAGACCAAGTTACTTAACTCCTTAACGACCGCCCGCCGACGTCTGCTGCTGCAGGTCGTTCGTCTGCAGCAACGTCTCTAGACGTCGCTGTAGACACCGGAGTTTGCGCGCCCGGGCGCTGCAGCTGCAGTGAGATCGGGGCTGTACTACACAGCCCTGATCCCAGAGCATCCAATGCGAGCACCGGGGGAAACCTCCGCAACCCGGTGCTTTAACCCTTTGATTACGGCGGATAGTCACCGCAGCGAAATCAAAGGGTTTTCCCTGCTCTGTCGGGTGATCGGGCCCCAGGACTGTCTGTGTATTAAGCCAGTGACCAGGACACACTGTGTGCTGTCCAGATCACTGGCTGTGTAAAAGTGACACCGATTAGAATGTGTTAGCATATATGAATATGCTAACACATTACTAAGTTTTAAAAAAAAAAAAAAAATGTAAAACAGTTCTCCCTTCAGGGGATTTTAAAAAAAATAAAAAAAGGTAAAAAAAACCCTAAAAAACAGAAAAAGTGTAAATAAATAATAAAAAAATAAATAATAAAATAAAAATAAATATTTAATAAAAAAATAATTGTATATATATTACACACACAAAAGAACCTACACATATTAGGTATCCACACGACCGTAATAACCTGTAGAATGAATCTGACAAGTTATTAAGTGTGAAATGTGAATGGTGTAAAAAAAAAAAACAAAAAACAAACTTTTTTTTAAATAAAAAAAATTCTGCAATTATTTATTAAGCGAATTTAAACTATTTCCCCATAAAGTACAACTTGTCTTGAATAAAACGAGGCCCCATACAACTGCGTCATTGAAAAAATAAAAAAGTTACAACTGTTGAAACGCAAGGAGGCAAAAACGGAAAAAAAATTCTGGTCATTAACTACTTTTCAGGTGTTCGGCTTAAGCGGTTTACTCATCACTGGCTTTCGCAGACTTGAGCTGTTGATCCTTCTTACAGCTTCAAATCCAGGGGTAAGTCTCTCCTCCCAGTAGGTGTGTCTTCTCTCACTGAAGAGTTGTGACATCATCATTCTGTGTGAGCAGTGGAAGGGAGAGGATGTCAGAGCTCTGCAGACCTCCTGCAATGGTTCTCATGTCTGCGGAGCTGTCAGTTCCCTCCAGGCTGCACAGGCTCCTTGTAACCAGAACACCTCATTTTCAACAGCTCAGAGGGGAGTATGCACAGAGTCCAGGCAGTGAACCACAGTACAGGGGGCGTGTCCCATCCATGGGGAATGTCCTAACAGGCTGAATGAAATATCAGTCAGCCAGTCACAGGTAAGGGGGTGAGACCCGAACTCGGGCTGCAGTTTTAAGTGTAGAACACACAAATTAGCTTATATCTGCTATACTAAATGATTTAGGTAATGCAAACAATGGCAAAAGTTCTTATTTTTACTGTCCCCATCATTAGAGATATATAGTGTGGCTTTTTTTCAGGACAGCTTTTTAAGTTACACCCCATTGGTCCTGTCTTCTAAGACTTTTAGTGTGAGGTAAGAAACAGTGGGCTAAGGTTGGGAATTGAAAAGATAGAAAATGAACAGCAAAGGATTCTGGGGATTACTGTTTTACATGGCAAACAGAAACAGCTTTCAAAACAGCAAACTCTGCTGCTTGGTTAAAGAGACAGGAGGCTATATGCCGCACAAAGAAAGCACAAATTAGACCGAAAACAGCAGAGAGATATGAAAAGAGACTCATGCAAAACATTTTTATTTTGTTAGCTGGACAACTCCTTTAATGGAAATTCATTGTACAAATGGTCAGGACAATGGGTAGGTGAAGGCAGGTAACTGCCTAGGGCGCCATTGCATCCCTGGCAGGACGTGGGTGCAAGAAGGTATGGAGTGGGCTGAATTTTACATTGGGAGTAGGGGGCTATTTGCCTAATTTGCCTATTGGCACCAGAACACATCGTCCCAGTTCTCATTGTACAAGAGATTCTAAGGTGTGCTATATGCTGGAAGTGACCAACATTCTTGAACAGGCAGATGCTGCATGGGAAAAAACCTGGGATGAGACTGAAAAAGTGATGATGGTGGACAGTAAGGCAATGTTCACACGGCTTATTTTGGGACGGATTTCAGCCCGTAACTCGCGCCGTACTGCACAAATTATGGGTGAAATCCGTCCCAGTCATTACGGTAATCCACAGTTCTCATAGAGAACAATGGATTCCGTCTCCTCAATTATCCCGGCGGTATACGCGCCGTGGATAATGAATGTCTATGGGGCCGGCGAGCTGCCGCCCCCCCCCCCCCCACATGGCGTAACTGCAGGAGTAATCCGTCCCGCAATTACGCCGTGAATAAGCCGTGTGAACATAGCCTAACAGAAATGGCTGGAAGAGGAGATGGAAGAACTATTGTCCTGCAGTAAATCTTTTAGATTAATTCCTTTACCTTTAAAATTGTATTCATTTCTTTTTTCCAAAAAAACCCACCAAAAACGAACGCTCCTTTCATTTTGAAACTCAGTTCTGCAGCTGCAAGAGTTCTTTTTTCTATAAAGCTGACTGACTGTACCTCCTTATTAAACTGATATACAAAGAAATATTCCGGGCAGACCTAGTACAGACGTTCTCTTCCACCTTTGCCTGATTTCTCCAGCACAATATGAGCTGAATAATAACACGGACTTAAAACAAATAAGATAAAGTCAACTTAAAAGGCATCTCATTTCATCCCTTGGCACAGATGGGAGGGAAGTGGAACTGATATATAGCAAAAAAATGTTCCTTCTGGTGTTGCCAGCCACCCGGAGAAGCTTATGTCTTCCTCTGGCAAGCAGGAGAGGGGATCAGTTCGTACATTTAATAGCCTGAACGCAACAAGCCAAAAGTGAAATTATCAGAGGTTTTATTAGACAGTTACATGACACTGTGGCCAGAAAGCAACACTGCACACAGAGTAGCACAATCTGTACGTGGCAATCAAGCTCTACTCAAGTTCCACTTTGTTAATGGTTCAAAGACGAAGTAATGGAACACTGATGAGAGTGAAAGCTGACACAATGGTGTCACAATCCTGCGGCGGCTCCAAAGAGAACAAAATATATGACTGCGTGCACGTGTTAAGGAATATCCATTCAGTAACATACCGCAAAAGGCAGTGCCAACTATTTATATGCGGATGCAATCAGCCACACACTACGGCATTAGGTGGAAGCGAATGCTCTTAAAGAGATTCTTAAAGAATGAATCTAGTTATAATAAATCATCTTTATTTATATAGCACCAATATATTCTGAGGGTATAGGTAGAGACTAAAAAGAAACATTACATAGTAAAAAGCTACCAACAGATCAAACAAGAGAGGTGTGGGGCCTGCTCGCAAGAGCTTACAATCTAAGCGAGAGTAGAGGTTGAGCTGAATGGTGAAAAGGTGATTGGTTTACACAACGGTCCAGCCATATTTCATAAATACTGCGAAGTAAATATAAAAGTGACTGATTCTGCCACTCAAACAGAATATCTACATACAGATAAGTGTATAGTATGTGATTGCTCTAGTGCCTGGAGTGTCAGGAATGTGTGTGACTGAGAGAGTGATTAGGGATCTTGGTAGGCCTGGATAAGATGATGTTTTCTCAGGGCACATTTAAAACTATGAGGGTTATGAGTAAGCCTGATGAGAGGGAACACATTTCTGAGACCTGTTGAAGCATGTGCAAAGCAATGGAGGTGAGCATGAGGAGTCTGGAAGATGAAGGCATTTAATAGAAGATAATAAGCTGAACGCAGAGATCTGGTAGGGTGGTAGACAGAGATGAGGGAGGAGAAGAAGGGTGAGCCGCACTGTGGACAGCTTTATGGATTAGATTAAATTGTATTCTGTGTTGAATGGGCAACCAGTTCGGTGACTGACACAGGGTAGAGACATCAGTATAGCAGCTGAAAAGAAAGGGGAGTCTGTCTGCTGCATTCAGGGTGGATTGGAGAGGAGAGAGTTTACAAAAAGAGAGACTGATAAGCAGGAATTTCAAGTAGTCAAGATGAGAAGGTATAAGAGCAACAAAAAGAGGAGTTGTTTCCATGGTGAGAGAAGGACGGATTCTTGATGTTTTTAAGGAGCCGATGACTAGAGCAAAGGAAGTGAAGAACAGATCAAAATCAAGTATGACCCAAAGGCAGCTGTCCTGCTGCTCACTAGTTATGGAAGTACCATACACAGAAATAGAAATAACTGGGATGGGTAGATTGGAAGATGGTAGAATAGCGATGGTTGGTAAATGGCAGAATAGGAGGAGGTCCAGTTTTAGTAAGGTTTAGTTTGAGATAGAGGGAGGACTTGTTGTCAGACAGAGCGGACAGACTCGTGTTTTGTAGCAGAGCAGGGATGAAGTCACAGCAAGGGTTGCATAATTGAGTGTCATCAGCATAGAGATGGTGCTGAAAGCCAAATCTTATGATGGTTTGTCCAATAGAGGCTGTGTAGAGTGAAAAGAGGAGAGGACATAGAACCTATCCCTGGGGAACCCCAACAGAAGGGGAAGAGGACAAGGAGTAGAGACGCGAGTTTGCGGCGAGGTCAGGACGAGGCTCGGCCACGGGAACCGCAGCGAAAGCCGCGGCCGAACCCGCGGCCAAACCCGTCGTGTGAACATGCCCTTAGTGTCATTAATGCATTTGGTACAATTGGAATTGTTCATGAGTGTGCGAATGAGGACCCTCAAAGAGTCCAGATTTTTAGTTTCCCATGCTCAGTCCAGAGAATGATCAACAAATGTACTTGAAGCAATTACCCGTTTTGTCCAAAGCCCTAAAAAATTGCTTAATCAATCCTAACTTAATATAAGGTGGCAGTCGAAGGATTTTGTTCTTGTCCACCAGCTGCTTGTTGATGATATTCGCAGCGCTAACAGTCATTTCTTCCCTACATGAATCATGGGTATTTTGTGTATCTAGACTGCTGTCCAAGCAAGAAGTTCAACACAAATCGACCACTGATGTTCATGATAACATGATTTTCTGTGACATGATTTTTACATTTTCATATTCTTCTTTAAGTTTTGTGAGTGAACAATGGGAAGATACACATAACGGACACCATTGTGCAATAGAACACATTTCAAGCTTGTAATGGAGCTGTCTATAAAATGCAGCCATTCTTCTGGTCGATATTTTGGTAGTGCCATTTGAAGTGCAATTCCTGGGATATCATTGTATAAAAGTTTTTCCGCTTGGCTGAAATATGGGAGAAGCCTCTCCTCTTGTCCGATAGACTGTAATTTTAACTTCCCCCTTTATAAGATTTTGTTCATTGAGTCTGAAAACTAAAAGCTCAGATGCTTGGACAGATTTAAGTCTTGAATCAGATCACAGAATTATTTTTGGCATAATGGTTGAGGTGCTGAAGAGCTTCCCTCAAATTCATTTCCACTGCCATATACTCCAGTCCCTGCCTCTCTTCAGAGTCTGACAGTGGCTGGTTTGGTAGTCTGGTAAACACTGGTATTGGAACGTTATTGCCATGTAGAATAGGTTGTCTTGCTGATTCAAAATCAGGATAATTCTTGGCACACCAGTTAAAGCTTTTTCTTTCACTATTTGTCCGCTGTCGTAGGTGCTCCACACGTTTCACAAACCATATGTGGATCCCAAAACACTGGTCTCCAAGCTGTACTCGAAAATTAGTCAGGTATACGCGATGCACACTCAAAGTCTGTGATATTTCTTTTTTGTTTTTCAACCATGCACTCTCCACAGATGTAGCAGAATACCTCAAGATTGTTGATACAGGCTCTTCTTGATGAAGTCATAATTTTTACATGTATTTATATACCTATTAAGACAGAACTTTTTTGGTAGAAACCAAGAATGGGTTGACAAACTTTTACTGTAGTCAACTTCTTTGCACTACAACTTCATAGTTGAATTCTGGCTTCAAAAAGTCGCATTTATAGCATTGTTGGCCTACAAACAGATGCAAAATTATATGGAATATTTCTTTATCTAAGACACCGTTAAAAATAGTCTAAAGACAGACCAAAAGCTATTGCATCTGTTATCACAAGCATTGGGGAAAGCATTATTTTCATGGATGTCCATTATCTCAAAAACTAGAATCAATTAAGCAAAAGTAATGGGATTTTTTTCAGCACCATCAACATACCATAAATCCATTCAAAACTCTCCTGTTTTGTATAAATTAAGTTTTTTCACTGAATTATGTGTCCCCATGGCTACAGAATACAAACAAATCCAGTGAACTGTCTGATCTTGCAGTCATGCGTTCCCCTCTATTATGTAAGCCCTCATCTACTGTCTAATGGCTGTCGAGAAATGGAGGTGAAGGGAGCATCAAGTGACCATGAATTGAATTGCTGTAACAAAGAGGCAGTAGCATTCAAGTGAGTGCTGTGCCCCTTTGCTTCTGCGCCAGTTTTCTCGAAAAGCCAATTGTGTGGTTTATGGATTCATGAAGTCCGACAAAAACTGCTTACTCAGCTTTCAGAGCACAGAGGAGGGCTGATAGACCTTAATTTTAGTGTTCTGTGTGGGTCTCAGGAACTGAAACTTCTTACATATCACTACGGCATATGAGATGTTTCTAAAAATGCTTAGTATCAAGTCCTTTAATAAAGGGGTTGTCTCGCTACAAGGATTGGTTTTTATGTTATAAGTTTCTTGTAAAAACAAGTCACTTTGCATTATGTGTCCATTAACCCAGTGGTCTACCTATTCCACATATCCCTCACGTATGGACTGCATCAGCTCTCAGGTCCGTATAGCTACAGCCCTTTGTCTGATCTCTCTGATAGGCTGCCAGCACTGGTTGCTATAGCTACAGACCAGGCTTCTACTGCAGCCTAGTAGAAGCCAGTAAACACGCCCCTGAATTCAAAGTGAAACCAAGAAAACAGGACAAAACAATATAGTTAGGCAACCCCTTTAATGTAAAAAAGAAAAGGGGAAAACAACTAGCATAAAATCTTGCCTTAAAAATTCATCCTGCAAAGAAAAAAAAACATTTTAAAAATAATGTGACATTCAAAAAAACAAAGAAAAAAGTTGCCCCCTCATAAAAAGCCCATTAGAGGCTGTCATAAAAAGGCTGATTGATGCACACTAACAAAGCCACAGACAAAGTGACTGCTGGTCAACATGTTATTTCTACATAGAGACAGAGAAAAAGTGTTATTTCTACATCGGCAAGAAAACAAGTAATCTGGTTGAGTTAGGAAAAAAGAGCAAAAATACAAAAAAACACCTGCTTGACAGCTAACATTCTATATATATTAAAGCTGTAAAATAAAAGGATATGAAGAACCTTCCAGCGATGTCATCACTAATAAGCCTTGATGAAATACAATGCCACGTTCAGTCACATTCATTTGCGATTCCTATTAGTAATGTCGCTGTGATGTCAATTAGATACTGGGAATTGGACAAGAATAATTAAAAAGTCCAATGTAAAGTGGAGGAGATGCACAGAATAAATAAAATGAATAATATGCACTATATGTAATTGTAATGACTCAGGCCACATGCACAGGCTGTAATATTCAATCAATTTAACTCTTTAATGGAAAATAAAAAAAAACCTACTAAAGAAGCTGTCATACAGCTATGATGACAAAAAAAAGCTTGGTCAATAACCTCTTAGCATTGCAGCTGCTTTGGGCAGAGGGATTTTTTTAACTTGGTATTTTACTAAACTTTTTTTAACACCAATAATGATCCTACTGAAAGATTTGATCGTTTACATATAACATTGCATTATATATTATGACTGTCAGTGTAAAATTGACAGCCATCCTACTAGGCCCATCAGACAGGTGTGTATAAAATCCACCTGGATTATCTGAAATGTTTAATAATTCAACTTAATTTACACTTCAGAAAAAGAGATTCAATCAAGATCTATTAATTCTTAGAGAATTGTTGCACTGAGCCTCATAGCTGCGGGTAACAAGGTTACCAGAGCCGTGTACTTAGTGATCATTGGCCGCGCTCATTGACTACATATATATTTCCAGGAATCCAGGACTTCTGGCATTACAGAAGGATGGAGGGCTGTGGAGATAAAATGGGAATTACCAGTCCTTGCATGTACACAGCAGAACTGATAAGCCTGACCTCTTCAATGCTGTGGGTTGATGGCTTCCACCCAGGGTCAAGGATACAGGTAGGTAACTGCCTAGGGCATCTAACTCTACGGTGCAGGGGTGGGTGGCAGCTGTTGGTTATAGGTGGCACCTGCTTTCGGTGGCCAGGGGTGTAATTTGTATTGCAGAACAGTGTACAAATGTCCGTGTGACCTAGTGGTCAAGTACCCTGAGGGATTAAAACTGCAAGTAAAGAAAAAAATACATACTGTTAAAATAAAAAAAATAATATATATATATATATATATAATATATATATATATATATATATATATAATTATATATATATTAGAAGTTTAAAACACTCGCCCTCTCTCCATTGTATAAACAATAAAAAAGAGAAATATTGAAAATTAAACATATTTGTCATCGCTGTGTCTGTAAAAGTTTTATATGTTAATATACAACATTATACCCAGCATCAAAATTGCAGTTTTTTTTTTTTTTGTTCCTTTGCCTCCCCAAAAATTGGAATAAAATGTTATCAACAAGTCAGAAGCACCTGAAAATGGTACCAATGAAAACCACACTTCAGTCTGCAAAATTCAAGCCCTTATACAGGTACATAGATGGAAAAATATACGGTAAGTTATTGGTCTCAGCGATGCCAAGCAAATGAAAAAACAAAAAAGCAAAACAAAAAGGGAATCGTACTGACCAGCAGAATAAGGATAACATGTCTCTTATACTGCACCTCCCTCCTCCCCCACCCCCAAAAAATGGTGCAATTGTATTTTTTTTGGTACTTCGTTTAGCTGGGGCAGGGACAGCTGAAGGGGCCAGGCATCGGGTCAGGACTTGAGATTTGAATTTTTACCATTTTCCCTATGGTTTCAAAATGCTTTGTCTCAGCCCTTGTTTTGCCTCCCTCTAGGTGTCCATGAAAACATTTCACACATGACTGACATTTATATCCAGCAAATAAACTAAACATCTCAGTTGGGGAAAGCCTTGTATCCTAAAGTCATATATTCTGGTTAACAAATGAGTAACGCATCTGTGTCCTCTTGCTGTGAGGTGGAGAAATGTTTATAGCGGTGTAGAATACAAGATTCTTGTGGAGTGTGCTAAATACATTACCTGAGTATGATGGACATGGCCATACAGAAGGAATCTAACATAATAAGGCTTCAGTTTTTGAACATCATTTCCAGTTTGTGTGTAAACCTGAAATGTGATCCTGAGTACCTTACTTACTCGAGTATAAGCTGAGTTTTCCAGTACAAAAATGTGCTGAGAAAGCCGTCCTTGGCTTATACTAGAGACAACGTCGGCGTCCGGGTGCTGCAATGGCCCGGGCACTGGCGGAGATCTCTCCAGCTGTATGCGACAACTCTAGGAGCAGGGCTGTGGAGTCGGCAAGCCGACTCCTCAATTTACAAAACCTCCGACTCCCTCATACATGGCGCATGTTTAAGTGATAACTTTACTGTAGTAAAATGGTAACATCAGGCTGTTTATCACCTTATGATACAATAATCAAGCTATTTAGGTAGAACTGAGACTGACAAGCAAAAGGGTAACAATGTTTTGATCTTTTGAACACTTGTGGGTAGAGTTGAAGAAAAAGCTGTATTTGTATCCAAGTCCAGTCTGCTCCAACATTGGGAATGTGTAGAAGAGACCTGGGGTCAGATTTTGGTTAAGACATGCTTGAATCAGATCCAGAGCCCAGAAGGATTCAGGCAGTATAGAAAACCAAAGGTGGATTTCCCAAATACTAACAAAATAATAAAAATTTAAATTTTGATTTTTAGGAGCAAAACAGTAACAATGCAGTTACAGGAAAGAATCTGTAGAACTAAGCAGATGCTAAATACTTGCAAGTCAAATTTATGTATAAGATATGCAATATGACTGTATATACAAAGCTGTAGTGGATGGTGAGATATGGAGCCTAAGAGTCACAAGTTCAAAACATTGTTACCATTTTGCTTGTCAGTGTAAAATATATTTATTGGATATTACTTTAGAACACAAAAAAATTGTAAATATGCAAAACACTGCAGGAACAATTGTGGAGTCTCTGAATTTGTTCTGAGAAATAGTATTGTCTCCATCAGTTCCTGCATACATGACCTCACATCTGATCTTATTATTTCCAGGCTAGAGAACAGCCTCTCTACACTAACTTGGGTTGGGGGCAAAGCGGTCACCACAGGGGCAACATCTCTAACAATGTCAGGGTATAAAGGAATTGCCTCAGCCACAGTCAGTATTGATGAATGGTTGAACTCTTCTACTTCTTTGAAAGCAGGTGAAACATTTTGCTGAAATCTCTTTGCCATGGGAGCAGAAACCTTTCCTCTGGGGCAGCGCTTTGCCTGCTCCATGTCATCAATTACACTCCTCCTGTGATAAGGCTGAAGATATGGGAGCAGTAGCACTGGCAAGACCCAATTCCTTTTGCTCTTTGCACTGCATCGAACTAACTGGACCAACTAATTAAATATTTTGGGAGTCGGTCCATTTTATGACAACTCCAACTCCTGCAAAATAGGCACCGACTCCACAGCCCTGTCTGGGAGTGTATACAGCTGACTCTCATACAAGTGAAGACACTATTGCGAAGCAGAGCAAGCGCTCCCTGCTCCGCAATAGGACTCTGGAAGGCCGCAGACTTGCGACCTTCCGGAGTATCTGGCACAAGCGGCGTGAGTGTCATCACACCGCTTGTGCCGGGAAGGAGGGTTTTTTACAAACCCTGCCTATATCTGCCTATGGGGGACATATACCTGCCTATGGGGGACACTAAACTGCCTATACCTGCCTATGGGGAACAATAAACTGCCTATACCTGCCAATGGGGGGACATTAAACTGCCTCTACCTGCCTATGGGGGACATATAACTACCTATAATAGGCTATACCTGCCTACAGGGGACATATAACTGTCTATACATGCTATGGGGGACATATACCTGCCTATGGGGGACAGTAAACTGCCTATATCTGCCTATGGGGGACATTAAACTGCCTATATCTGCCTATGGGGGACATTAAACTTTCTATAGCTGTCTATGTAATTTTATTGGTAACCATTTTTATTTTTGAAATTTAGCAGTAGCCGTTGCATTTTCCATCCTAGGCTTATACTCGAGTCAATAAGTTTTCCCAGTTTTTTGTGGCAAAAGTAGGTGACTCGGCTTATATTCAGGTTGGCTTATACTTGAGTATATACGGTAACTAAGCAAATCCATAGCTTTATTGTCCTATACACTATTCTAGTGTTCATACAAAATCCTTCTGGGCTCAATAGCTTTCGTTCTGTAGGATCCTGACATCTCTAAGGTATTCCTTGGGCATTAGGGAAGATAAAAGTTTATATTGGGCGATTTGACCTGTCAAGGTCACAACATTGTAGTCAACATGAGAAAATATACAACCTCAATTCCCAAAAAGTTGGGACACTAAACAAATTGTGAATAAAAACTGAATGCAATAATGTGGAGGTGCCAACATCTAATATTATATTCAGAATAGAACACAAATCACAGATCAAGTTTAAACTGAGAGAATGTATAATTTTTAGTGAAAAATATGTTGTTTCAACATTTCATGGCGTCAACAAATCCCAAAAAAGTTGGGACCATGCAGTTTTTACCACTGTGTGGTTTTCCCCCCTTCTTGTTAAAACAGTCAACAGACGTCTGGGGGACAGAGGAGACCAGTTTCTCAAGTTTAGAAATAGGAATGTTCTCCCATTTATGTCTAATACAGGTCTCTAACTGTTCAATCATCTTGGGCCTTCTTGTCGCACCTTCCTCTTTATGATGCGCCAAATGTTCTCTATAGGTGAAAGATCTGGACTGCAGACTGGCCATTTCAGTACCCGGATCCTTCTCCTACGTAGCCATGATGTTGTGATTGCTGCAGAATGTGGTCTGGCATTATCTTGTTGAAAAATGCAGAGTCTTCCCTGAAAGAGATGACGTCTAGCTGTGAGCATATGTTGTTCTAGAACCTGAACATAGCTCTCTGCATTAATGGTGCCTTTCCAGACATGCAAGCTGCCCATGCCACAATCACTCATGCCACCCCATACCATCAGTGATGCTGGGTTCTGAACAGAGCGTTGATAACAACTTGGGTTGTCCTTGTCCTCTCTGGTCCGGATGACATGGCGTCCCACTGTTCCATAAAGAACTTCAAATCGTGACTCATCTGACCACAGAACAGTTTTCCATTTTGCCACACTCCATTTGAAAAGACCCCTGGCCCAGTGCAAACGGCGGAGCTTGTGGAGCTTGCTTAGAAATGGCTTCCTCTTTGCACTGTAGAGTTTTAGCTGGCAACGGCGGATGGCACAGTGGATTGTGTTCACTGACAATGCTTTCTGGAAGGATTCCTGAGCCCATTCTGTGATTTCCTTGACAGTGGCATTCCTGTTTGAGGTGCAGTGACGTTTAAGGGCCTGGAGATCACGAGCATCCAGTAGAGTTTTACGGCCTTGACCCTTAGGCACAGCGATTGTTCCAGATTCTCTGAATCTTTTGATGATGTTATGTATGGTTGATGATGATAACTTTAAAGTCTTTGCTATTTTACGCTGGGTAACACCATCCTGGTATTGCTGCACTATCTTTGGTGGAATTGGTGATCCTCTTACCATCTTGGCTTCAGAGAGACACTGACACTCTGAGTAGCTCTTTTTATACCCAATCATGTTGACAATTCACCTAATTAGTGTTGATTGGATTTCCAGCTGTTCGTTATATGCTCAATGTCATTTTTCCAGCCACTTATTGCTACTTGTCCCAACTTTTTGGGCATTTGTAGACACTGTGAAATTTGGAATCAACATATTTTTCCCTTTCAAATGTTACATTTACTCAGATTAAACTTTTGATCTGTCATCTATGTTCTATTCTGAATAAAATATTAGATGTTGGCACCTCCACATCATTGCATTCAGTTTTTATTTACAATTTGTTTAGTGTCCCAACTTTTTGGGAATTGAGGTTGTACAACATTTTCTCAACCATGCACTGGCCAAACTGAGTGTCTTTAACTTGGGCATCAAATGTTGCAAGGCTTAAGTGGGGAAGCGAGAGGGGTGGGACTGCGCACTCTGACTAATAGTACATCGCAAGATAAACTTATCCACATTGAAACTGCAACTAATTGAATTTATTAGTGGTTGTCTAAGGAATGGTATGCCACCATGAATGCACTTGGGCACACAAATCTTCCAGATTGGCCACTGGCAACTTACGTTGCAATTATTAAGCTTTGACACCCCAAGTGTGCTTGATGGAAGACAAGTCTGGAGATGCTGCAGGCCATGGTAGAATGGTTTGACCACACAATGACAACCCAAGCACAAGAAACATGTGGCCTAGAATTATCCTGTTGAAAAATGGCTTGAGTTACTTCAGAGGAATGGTTGTATCTCTGGTTCCAAATCAATGTAACCCCAATCTGTTAGTGTACATGAAATGTAGGCTAGATGGGTCTGGCTTCAAAACATCATGCACCCAACCCCAAAACAACAGGGACTAAGAACAGTGTGACGTTCCTTTGTGGAGGCCTCTTAATGATGTTGCGCAAATGGTCTCCAGAACAATCCTTTGCTATCATTGCATGCAATCCATAGCTCAATGCCTTATAAACACCTTCTGATGGTTTGTGTCAACTCCGTTTACCACCCCAAGGATGTGACGTCCAATTTCACTTGCAGAAAGAATGGAACACTAAGCATCATTCTTCCAATCAGATGATCCATCCATGTAGAGGTTCTCCTCCGTGCACCTCTTGCTATCATTTCAGTTCGTCGTTGTTCTCACAACCACCAGGACATGCATCTACGCTGAACGAGGGACCAGTGGTCCTCAGTGCTGTTCCACATTGAAAGCCAACACTTTTTACCACCCTAGGGATGTGATGTCCAATTTCACTTGCAGAAAGAATGGAACACTAAGCATCATTCTTCCAATCAGATGATCCATCCATGGAGAGGTTCTCCTCCATGCATCTCTTGCTATCATTTCAGTTCGTCGTTGTTCTCACCACCACCAGGACACGCAATATTGAACAGTGCTGACATATGACCTAGGCACGTAGCAATCTGCTGGAGTGAAAACCCAAGGTCTCTCAATTTAAGAATTCTGTCCCTTTTAGGCAATGTTCACACGGCTTATTTGGGCGCGGATTGGAGCCGTACTGCGCGCCGTATTTGCGCTGCAATATGGCTCCAATCCGTCCCTGTCATTACTGTAATCCACAGTTCTCATAGAGAACTATGGATTCCGTCTCTCGTCACCGCTCGGCGAATCCGCCGGGCGGGGAGAAAGTGACATGTGAATTATTTACGGCGCGTACGCGCCATAGATAATGACAGTCTATGGGGCCGGCAAGCTGCCAGCACCCCGCCCCGCTGCACGGCTGCCGGCGTAATTGCGGGGCGAAATCCGTCCCCACAATTACGTCGTCAATAAGCCGTGTGAACGGGACCTTAGTGTGCGACAAGTGGCGCTAACTGAACGTGGACGAACAGGAGGCATAGCACAATCATCCCACACCACTTGATCCGATCTTTGAGGTTTCATGTTGCTTAAAAACCTTGCTTTCAGGCTTTTATGCCCCTCACACATGACACAGATTGAAGCTAGGTGCTTGAATATGTGATCATTTCATATTGTTTTGCATAACCTTGTTCTCCTTGGTGCTGCAATTCCAATGTTGAGGAATGTATATTTCAGTCTCATGATAATTTGTTAGGCTGTTTTTATATTTTTGGATAGTAAAGTGTTAGAACTGCTACCCCAATGTAAAGAGTAATTTCAAAGATAAAATTCAAAATAGGTTTCCTATAAAAAAAAAAAAAAAAAACCCCTAACGAGGGGAGACAGATTGATATGGATTACTGCAAGATGCAAATTCCAATGTTTAGTACATCAGGTAAACTCATCGACTACATGAGGAAGGAAACAGTTCATCAGTACAATATAGGAGGAAAGCAGATGTACAGTACATTGTAATAATGTTATTTGTGCACAGAAGTGCCAGAGGCTTGAGCTGTGTGTAAATTTACTTCTGCCTTATTGCAGCAGATTAATAGGTGTGATGAGCCACAGCAGGAGGGATCGTATCCTACAGAAGGAAAAATAAAACTAACAGAATATGACGTGTGTGGACAAAAGATTTTACAGATACAAACACAGTAAACTTCTCTTTGGCCAAATACTATCTAAATAAAGAAGATGAAAGAAATTTATAGGAAAGGTCTTTACCTGGCAAATAAGTTCTGTGACTTCTGCTTTACTTACCTACATACATATATATTCAGTAGAAATCCATCAATCCACAACCAACTGCAGAAGATACCCTGTTTCCCCGAAATTAAGACAGTGTCTTATATTAATTTTTGCTCCTAAAGACGAGCTAATACTTATTTTTAGTGGTTGTTTTTTTTTCTATGAACAATAATTCACATTTATTGTTGAATAAAACATCAACATGTATTAATATATTGTAGTGATTTCATCACAAACATCAGCATAAGCAGCCAAACTCTTAAATTCATAACTAAAAATGCACTATGTCTTATTTTCAGGGATGTCTTATTTTCGGGGAAACAGGGTAGGCGCCAGATCAGCAGACTGTCTAAAATACTACACAGTTTTTTGAGACTGTGTTCCTCCCTGAAGCCTCAGATCATCAAACTAGTTCCCACTACCAAGAGCCTAAACATCCATTAGACCCCAAACTGGGAAAAAAGATGAGGTACTTGCCAAGGCCAATATAATTGGCTCAGATGAGCTAAGACTTATTTTTAGGGGATTTCTTATTTTTCCATGAACAAGAATTCACATTAATTGTGGAACAAAACATCAACATGTATTAATATATTGTAGTGATTTCATCACAAACATCAGCATAAGCAGCTGAACTCTGAATTGCATAAAAAAATTTACTACATCTTATTTTGGAGGAAACAGGGTATCTGTACAAATATCAAACTTAAAGGGGTTGTCCACTTTATATTGTTTTAATTTATTATGACATAATAGGAAATTATCCTATTATATGAACCTGCTAAAAGAATGCCAGGATGACAAGACTGACCCCATGTTAAAGGAGTTGTGCCATAAATCCATAGGATAGGTGATAAATGTCTGGTCGCTGGCAGCCTCGCTGCTGGGATCTCCACCGATGGCTAAAAATGGGTCCCCGACTTCCCGTCCTTTAAATGCAGCAGTGGTAAAACATGTGCACTGCTGCTTCATTTATGGGAGTGATGGAGATAACCATAGCAAGAAAGAACTGGGAGTCAGGGACCTTATTTAGTTATTGTCGGGGTCCCAGCAACAGGACCCCCAGTGATCAGTCATTTATCATCTCTCATGTGACCTCCTGGCATTCATTTACCAACATAGTTACATCACATCTATGGAGTAACTGAATAGGAAAAATGGTGGAATAATTATCAAAATGGTTATATCAGAAACTTCTTCACTCTGTGGATTTACATGTACAACTGCTGTCCCTCTATTGGATGTCATGTTGTTAATAAAGTTAACCGTAAAAAAAAAAAAAAAAAAGAAAAAGCCAAACACCACACAACTGTCTCTAGTTGATGTTGCCATGTTTTTAATAAAGCATATACACTACTAACAAAAGTTAGGGATATTTGACTTTTGATTGAAATTTCAGGGTGACCATAAAATTTCTTGAATTATTTTTTAAATGCACTAAACGAGACCATCTCTTAACTTCAGAATACACATGTCCAGCTGTTCAATATTTCAGTATTTATTGCATAACTTGCTAATCTCTAACAAGGAGCTTAACAGCAGAATTCAGAACAGGTGTTTGATCCCTGAATCGCCCAAGAAATTTAGAGGATCAATTAAAATTGGGATTAAAACAATTCTCCTCTTCATGCTGTTCATATTTTGACAGCAAGACAACACCTTACAATTGATCAACAGTATTTCAAAATTGCGAGGCTTCAAGCAGGATGCTCTCCGGTGGAAGTGACCACTGAGCTTAGAGTGTCATCAGCAGGTTGCAGCAGAGATACATAGAGACTGGAAGAGTCACAGAAAGGCAAAGAAGTGGACATCCTTTGGCTCGATCACACACTGATGACCTCTTCATTGTAAACAATGCCCTGCGGAACCAGATATTGAATGCCACACAACTCCAGGCATTTTTAAGTGATGCAGGAGGCAACTAGGTGTCACGTCAGACCATTCAAAGCCGTTTACATCAGCATGGTCTGCATGCTAGACGACCAGCAAGGGTCTCTGACCACACCACCAGGCACAATTATCATCGTCTTGCATGGGCCAGGAAGCATCTATGCTGAACGAGGAACCAGTGGTCCTCAGTGCTGTTCAGTAATGAAAGTCGATTCACACCAAGCAGAAATGATGGCCGCCAGATGTCAAGTCCAGATGGCTGGAGATGTCAAGTAGAGTGCTATGCATTAGCCACTGTTGTCACCAGACGAGCCTTTGGTGGTGGTGGTGTTACAGTGTGGGCAGGTGTGTCTAGTCAGTACAGAACTGCCCTACACTTTGTGAATAGTAGTGACAGCCTCTACTACTTGAAGAACATAATTAATCCAGTCACTGTGCCTCTGCATAAACAACACAGGGCTTATATCATCTTCATGGACGACAATGCTCCAGCTCATTGAGATTGCATCATAAGGGAATGGCTGATGGACACTGGGGTACCTCAAATAGAGTCGCCTGCACGTTCCCTAGACCTGAACCCCCTAGAAAACCTCTGAGATCAGCTCAGTCACCGTGTAGAAGCTTGTAACTCTGTACCCCTGCACTTCAATGACCTGAGGGGCGCCCTTCAAGAACAGTGGGATGCCATGCCTCAGCAATCAATAACTCGACTAGAGAACAGCATGAGAAATTGTTGTCAAGCTGTAATTAATACTCAAGGCCACGACACGTTATTGAGACACGGACATTTTTGATGGTGCATACCCAGCACTGTTGGCTTTTGTTTCATGAAAATACTTGAGATAAGAAAACCAACATTGCATGCTAGGACTTAAATGGTCTCAGGATAAAATATCACCGTAGTATGAAAATTTTACGTTTTCCATAAATTACACCCGAAAGCCAAATATCCCTAAATTTTTGGGAGTAGTGTATAGAAGAGCAGAACGTGTGAGCGGCTTCTCCACAGACACTGACAGACATGATAAGACGTTGCTGGAGGAAGTAATAAAGGAGAATTTCTGCACCACAATAACCTACTGGTACATACCTGGTCAGTGTTACCTGGACACCAGGGGTCACATGACTGTCAAGACCAAGGGAGCCTTTACGATGGACAGGAATATGGGTTGTACAGTTTTTTTTCCAATAAGTGGCCCATCACATTGGTAGTAAAGAAGCAGAATTTTTAATACATGTATTTTAGAATATTGTATGATTTCCGAATTGTAAGCAAATTGATGTATGAGCCCCATAGAGTTCAAGGAGGGGTCACATACATTTCAGTATACATTAAGCAGTTATAATCCTATATGTATAGCAGATAAGGAGAATAAGGGACAGGAACCATTCTATCAACAATGTAACAAGGTCAATGATTAAACTGCAATAAACAATCTCCAGCTGATATAACACAGGATGAAGCTTGACTGTCAGTTGAGATACAACAGATGATGGTAATGATATTTTCACGGCAGGAACAGAGCATGATACTTATATAATGGCGCTGATTATCTTCTCTTTGTACACTGCGCTTTAGCCAGGCTGCACGTCTCATCGAAAGTCATCTACAGCCGGTGTGTCCTTAACCAAGGTCCATGTGAACAAGCCAATGGCTATTAAATCTTTATATAATGCTTAGTAACTTTAGTGTTCTTTACTTAGTTTGTACAGACTGTATTTAATCCTAAATTAGGATTATATTATCTTCCAATGACAAAGATGCATTTACAATCCTTCTGGATTCCAACTTCAAACCTGTACAGATGGACACAGATGCTGAGGTCCTGAAATACCTCTGTGCTGTATGTGGTGTATGTTGCTGTAAGCCTAATATTATCTCTAGGGAGCAGATTTACTAATAGGGTCCAACACTTAGGGCGACATGTCCCATTAAGGCTGTACTATTTTTTTAGTGTATTTTGCGCCAAAATACTGTTGATGCCCTATTCTCTATATAAATTAACTGTATTGCACCCAAACTAGGCGCATTATACACCAGGAACAACATATTTGAATGCGCCTAAAGTAGCCGCATCAAATATGCTAGCAATGATCTGCTATGCGCCTACATTTTACTATGCACCTAGACTAGGCGCATCAATTATACTGTGCAATATACCAGACGCCAGATTTTTAACAGGTTCTTACATTCAGGTGCACTATACACTCACTTAATGCGCCTTAAAACTGGCGTGGCGTTTTCTGACATATCACCCTTAGGTAGGGTTCACATGGCAATAACTGCAGGACGTATTTGGCCCGCAATTACGCCGTGTGCTCGGGGGCGAGGGGTGCGGCAGCCCGCCGGCCCCATAGACATTCATTATTCTCTATGAGAACTGTGGATTACCGTAATAACTGGGACGTATCTCACCCAATATTTAGCGCAGTACGGCGCAAAATACAGGGCGAGATACGTCCCAGTTTAAGCCGTGTGAACATAGCCTTAGTGTAAAAGACTTTACTATGTATGATAAATCTGGCGCATGTTTAGTCACTTCTGTTTCATCAGTGACCCCACAAGATGAAAAAATAAAGACATAAATAATTACCCAATAGAAACTATTGAAGGCTTTAATTATAAGCACTCATGGTAGGAATGACAGAAAGTGGAAAGTATGTAGGACATCTAAATAAAGAGACTCTGACGTTCTTCTGGCATCAGAGTGCCAGCTCGCACACGCTCAATGACAGCAGGGAAAAGACAGTACTGGGGATACAGCCTAGAGACATTGTAAGGTCCCAGAGCTTCCACTGTAATACTTGGTATTAAGCAGATTTGGCTTTTTCCCCAAAAGTTCAGCCAGGTAATAATAAGAGGCCTGAAACAGACACATTGTGGTAACATCATGATTTTATGGGCTGCTACAAAGTCGTCTTGCTTTTGGTCATCCCTCTTTGCAGTCTGACCGTGCCTTGTCACTCTTGTGTGTTCTTAAAGGGGTTGTCTCACTACAAGGATTGCTTTATATGTTAAAGATCTTGCAAAAACAAGTCACTTTGCAATATATATTCTTTAACAATATCCTACCTATTCCAAGATATCCTCTATGGGCTGTATCGACTCCTCAGGTCGCTATAGCTACAGACCTGTTTACTTTCTCATCATAGGCTGCCAGCACTGGTTGCTATAGCTACAGACCTGGCTTCTACTACAGCCTAGTAGAAGCCAGTAAACACGCCCTTGAATTCAAAATGAAACTGAGAAAACAGGACTGAGATAAGACGAATCAATGTAGTGAGAGAACTCCTTTAATGGATTTATGGTTTATGCACATAAATATTAAATCGCTGCACAAAGTTCTGCAACCTTGTAATATACTCTATTTTCTATGTCACACCATTTTAAAGACCTCTGCTTCCATGCAGGCACGAAGCTGCAGTATTTGGTTATTATAAATGAATGTTCAGTGACAGTGAAGAGGACTGACCTCCAAAGTCCTCCCACCAATTCATTACATTTAGCTCAATTTTAATCTCCCTAAGCAATCTTGACCCATAGGTGCACATGTGGGACAGAATTATATTGGGAGATCTCAAAGTGACATTGATCCTGAGGACAGCAGACGTCTGCCAATCAAGCTGAATTAAATAAATGGAAGACGCATCAACAAAACAAGATGCAAAGTTACTAGGAAGTCACTTAAGCATCTGACTTTATCCTCACTCCTTAATTTTCCTCTGAATAAATCTAATGTGGTTGAGACTATAGCAGTGATGTGATACAATTCCCAAGACATTGGATAGACAATGTAAAGTCTCTTTGACCCTCAGCTTGGTTTTCTATAAATAAAATACCAGGACAACACTATTGCTGTGAATACTTGCATAGGAAAAAGAGGAGAGACTTGAGCCAGGGACAACCTTAACGGACAGCAGTGGTCACCAAACATGCTTTACCTAGTAGGAAACGTACTAGAACTTAAAAATTGCAGGACCACTGAAGCATAGGAGAAGTGATAACGGTCTGACTGCTAAGGGTCCAACCAGTTACTAGAATCTGTCTCCTGAGTACCCCATTGCTTCTCACAGCGAGGTTCTATTAACATCTCCCCAATATTTTACATTTGACAAACATTTACGTCATAATGTTGCTAAGGGGGTATTGAGCACCCTGAGCCCACTCCATACCTGGCGGGTGCCAGCTTTAAGTTACAGTCAACATCCGCCGCTGGGACTTAACTCTGATTCCAGCTATTTAACCCATTAGATGATACGGTGAACAGGACGGGGCATCGAGCTGATTACAAAATGGCGATGCAGTCTGTTCGCCCCTCCTCTCCGGCGATGAGCTTGTGGGGTGCTAACCAGATGTCTTGGCACCTTGTAAGGGCTCTATGGTTGCCATGTTATTTCTCGAAGTACTTAATAGTAAAATTATTGTATTGCAGAACAGAATACAAGTACAGGCAGTGCTTAACTTACACCGCTCCGACTTACATCTGTCTCCTAGTTACAAACGGAGACTTATGGGGCATGCTGGCTCTTGTAGTTCCATGTTCCACAGCAGATAGTAGCTGTGGAACGACAAGTTCCAGCATGCCACAGCAGCACATGAAGTGAAATCTTCTTAACAGGGGCACAGACCTCAAAACAAATGTATAAACCCTGCGCTATCCAAAATGGGAAAAAAAAAAAAAACCTGTTATGCTGGAGTTACATTTAACCCCTTACCGCCGGAGCCAGTTTTGGCCTCTCTGACAGAGCCCCATTTTTTAAATCTGGCATCTGTCACTTTATGTCAGAATAACTTTTTGACACTTTAACCTATCCATGTGATTCAGAGATTGTTTTCTCGTGACACATTGTGCTTTAAGATAGAAAGAAATTTTGGTCCAAAAAATGCTTGTTTATTTGTGAAAAATATCAAAGTATCGTGAAAAATTTACCAATTTCAAACTTCAAAAATTTCTGCATGTAAGACAGATAGTTATTCCACTCAAAATAGTTTATAACTAGCATCTACCATATGTCTGCTGTAGTTTGGCATCATTTTTTTAAATGTCTTTTTTTTTTTTACGACATTAGGGGGCTTAGAAATTTAGTAGTAATTTTCAAATTTTCAAGAAAATTTGCAATATACATTTTTTTAGGGACCAGTCCAGTTCTAACATGACTTTGAATGGCCTGTATGTTAGGTACCCACATAAAGGACTTCATCTAAGAAACTACACCCTTTAAAGTATTCAAAACAGCATTTAGGAAGTTTAATAACCCATTAGGTGTTTCACAGGAATTAAAGCAAAGTGGAAGTGAAATTTCAAAATTTCCCTTTTCTTTGCAGATTTTCAATTTTTATACATTATTCACAAGAATACGGTAAATGTGATCAGGGATATGCAACAATATTGATTCCCCAGATTCTGCCGTTTCAGAGATATCCCATATGTGGCCCTAGTGCGCTATTTGGCTCAACCACAAGCCCCAGAATACGAGGAGCACCTCTGGGGTCTCATTTTCATTACGATTTTATTTAGGGGCCATTTCAGTTTTGCGGACACCCTAAGGTGCCAAAACCTAATAAACTCCCCTAAAAAGACCTCATATTGGAGACTACACCCCTTAAGGAATATATTCAGGGGTGCAGTGAGCATTTCAACCCCACAGGTGTGTCACAAAATTTTTTAGCGTTAGGCTGTGAAAATGAAAAAAAATAAATATTTTTTTCCCAACAATCTGCAATTTTAGCTGAGAATGTTTAATTTTTACAAGGCATCCTGGTAAAAAAAGCACCCAAAATTTTGTTAGGCAATTTCTTCCAAGTTCGGCAATACCCTACATGTGGGTGTAAACTGTTGTTTGGGCGCATGGCAGGGCGTACAAGGGAGGGAGCACTATTTGGGTTTTGGAACGCAGATTTTGGTGGGGCCATGTCGCATTTACAAAGCCCCAAAGTACCAGAACAGGTGAAACCTTACAGAAGTCATCCCATTTTGGATTCAGCACGCCTCATAGATCTCATCTAGGGGAGTATTGTACATTTGACAGGATATCTTTACTGTGGGGGTCAGTACAATTGCAATGATATAGATTTTATATAGTTATTTTTGTTTTATTAATTTTACACAATAGAAATAGGTCTATTAAAAAAATTGCGTTTTTATGTTGTCCTGTTCTGATAGCCATAACTTTTTCAGTTTTCTGCATACAGAGCTGATTATGGGCTTGTTTTTTGTGGGATAAGTTGATGTTTTTATCAGTACCATTATGGGGGGCATATGCCGCTTTGATCACTTTTTATTAAGGTTTTTGTGAGGCATTTTTAACACAGATACCCCATTGAGACTAAAATTAAAAAACCAAAACACCCCACTTTAGTATTTTACAAATGAAAGAATACAATAAAAAGAACAAAAAAGCATAATTGGTATCGCGAGTCCATAATAGTCTGATCTATTAAACTAGAACTTTGTTTATCATGTACGGCGAACACCGTAGAACATAAAAGCCAAGGCACGGGACGTTGTGGGCTGTGGTTGGTTGCACCCGTCACGTGAACGATGAACGTTCACTGCTTACTTCCTGGATGAACGCATATTGAACAGGAGTGTCCGGGAGGTAAGTATCAGTCTTAGATTTTTTTTTATTCATGCCCCCAAAAAGACCAATGAGCATTGCTAGATCGCTGAACACCTAGGTCTACACAGCATTTTGAAAATGCCAGCCAAACGCCGATGGCATTTTCACATTGCAGGACTGCGGCGCACCACCATTTTTTGCGCAAAAAAAAACGCAATTGGATTTTGGATTCCTAGCGGCCCAGGACATTGGTGCTGCGGGAATCCGACATCGGTCTGGCGGAACATACAACATGTTCTACATTCCACAGGACAGTTTTCGGTTTAGGTTTCTCTCAATAAAAAAATCTGTGCTGTACTATAGCACAGGTTGTCTTTTGAGCGATACACAGCGCTGGCTACTGAAATCTGAATCCACTGAAAAACCGACAGAAATCTTGTGCTGTGTAGACCTAGCCTAAAGGGTTTATCCTAATTGGTGGTAGTCTGGCTGCTGTGACAGTGAGCCAATGAAAAAACCCAACACATTTAAAGGGAACCTATCACATAGGTTATGCCCCCCTTGCTGAGGACAGCAGAAGCTAGTGACACACATGCTGCTTCCAGGGCTGTGTTCCTTATTCTGTAAGATGCTGTAGTTTTAGAGCATTTAATGCTCAAATCTTATTCATGAGCAGGTGTTAGCCCCGCCCCCCAGAGGCTAGCCACGCCCACCTGTCCATTATCCACATGTTTCTAACTATTCAAATAGGTTATTCAGTTGAGGTGGGCGTGGCTAGCCTCAGGTGGGCGGGGTTTGAAAAAACGGACTCTCTGAATGAATTTTTTCTGGCTGAAAACTGCAGATTTGAGCATTAATTACTCTAAAACTACAGCATCTTACAGAATAAGGGACACAGTGCTGGAAACAGCAGGTCTGACGCTAGCTTGTGCTGCCCTCAACAAGGGGGGCATAAACTATGTGACAGGTTCTCTTTAAATACTTCCTTCGGAAAATCCCTATTTATCCCAAATACACTTTCTGCTTTATGAGGAAACCTCCTTTATGCTTTCTTTTATCAAGACTGTAAAATTTTAATGACTTTTACATGGAATAAGACTCTGACCAGACTTGACAGTGACACGGTTGTGTTTGGGCAGAGATATGACTGATGTATTTTCACTGCAACTACGTCTCTTCTGTTCCTGAGCAGCAATGTTTCCAGCGGCACTGAGCCTTATGCAGATGCCAGTCCTTGTTTGCTTCCAATGCACAGATTGGTCGCAGGAGAATACTGCTGTAAAAGAAAGCACATGTTCAAGGCTGGAATATAATTAGTATTGCCAGTCAATCCAGAAGTTGACGGAAGAAATATAACAAAACCTCCTGCACAATTTTCAAGCATGGAGTGTTCCTGTTTTAGGCTTCTATGTGACCAAGAGATGAGCCTGATGCACATAACATGTAGAGTGCTACAACTGGGCTAGTAAATAGCAATGACCCCATTCCCATACAACTTATGTGTACTTGCATACAGCTAAATAAAACATTAAAGGGGTTTTGCCACGATGTAATGTTGACGTGGGATCCTCCAAAATGGGTATTTAATCACTTTTCTAAATATGTGATTACAAAAAATTGCAGTCTGAGAGAGCTACAGGCTGCCTTACCTGCCCTTAGTTACTTAACCGCTTGCATTAGATACGACCAGGCAGAGTGACAAGAGCTGCTGGCCGGGCTTGCGCAGAGCACACATCTTATCTGATGAAAGGGAGCTTGAAGAAGCTTTCAAGGGGCTGGGGAGAAATATGTTGTCTTTTGTATACAGAATCAACTAGTTGTAGTGTGATTATCTGAGTAGATCCCTGCTTTATCTGATGACAGGGAACATGAAGGAGCTTTCAAGAGGCTGTGGAGAAAGCTGTTGTCTTTTGTATACAGAATCCACTAGTTGTAGTTTGATTATTTGATTGAACATTGCACACGATCCCTTATGCATGGCTCTGTGCTCTGGCTGTGTCTCTCTCTCTTAGCTCAGCGTGGCTTGTTTACTTTTGCTTCTTAGCACATAAGGCACTTCCTGGCAAAACCCCTTTAAGCAACTAAACATTCACTATAGTAGGGGGTGGTAATTACTATGTAGTTCACCACTACATGGCTCTACTGCAAATGTTCTCATCACTCATAATTATCCTATGGCCCACTCTACCCTCTACACCAGTGTTTCTCAACTCCAGTCCTCAAGACCCACCACCAGGTCAAGTTTTAAGGATCTCCCACAGAATGCACTGACAATAATTACATCACCTGTGCAATACTGAGGAAAGCCTGAAAACTTGACCCGTTGGTGGGTCTTGAGGAATGGAGTTGAGAAACACTGCTCTACACATTCCAAAATCAGTAGCACACTATCAACTAAAGAAGCTATCAAAGGGGACATAGGAATTTTTGAAAAAAGCATTTCTGCTATCTAGAATACACGAAAAAACGTTTGAGGTTCTCAGTTCACACTTTTGACCAAAACTGCTTAAGCCACCTCCAAACTTCAACGGGACCTCAGGCAGGTGGTCCTACACTATTGTTACCTCTCGTTTGGGTCCTATTCAGACCTCCATAATCCAGGGAATGAAGGTACCAGCTTACAAGTACACTGCACTGATTAAAAAGCCTGTGAAGGTGGGTGGAGTGCAAAAAAACAGAATGGAGGCAGCCACTCCTACCCATATAGACTAGAAGCAATATATGGTTCTGCACATCAAAAAAAAAACATTTTTGAAAAAAAAAAAAAAAAAATGAGCATAGGAGCACACTGGTGGGCTGTAATATACATACACATTCCAAAATCAGTAGCACACTATCAACTAAAGAAGCTATGTGCACCTATGCTCATTTTTTGTCCAAACATGTTTTTTTTTGATGTGCAGAACCATATATTGTTTCCACTCTACCCTCTAAACTGTCATTTGAAGATCGGCTTTAGTTTAAAAGCTTCTCATAGTTTACATCATTACTCCTAGGTTTGGATTAAATCATCTTTTATACTCTAATCACATCCACAAAAGCATGCAAAATCCTTTAAGTTACCTATGGAACCCAATAGTGTATCACCACCCTGCAGTCAGACATGGGATAATAGCTGATCACACAGGTCTGACTGAAGTAAAAATTACAATTAAAATTTAATAAGAGCAAAATATCTGCAGTAACTCAATACAATACTACAAAAATATAGCTTGAGGGTAGTTCGTGATAACAGTAATAAGGGTAGTGTCCACTAAATTGTATGCCATTATTATACTGTGATGAGAACATTTCTTTTCCAGCTTTGACTTTTACCCTAATTTACCTGCCGAGTCACATTATTATGACCACCCACTAATATCCAGAGTAACTGCTGCGTGCAGCAGCTAGAAGGGCTGAGAGCAACTCATTAAGGTTCTGGTAGGTATCACAAGTGTCTGGAGCCAAGCTTACTGCAGTGAACCCCACAGAAGCTGAAGGGTGCGTGGGAGAGGATCCATAAAGCAAACACGATGATTGAGGTTGTCCCAAAGATGGGGTTCAAGTCTATGGAACTAGAGACTATGATCGTTTTGGTCTTTCATCCATGTTATTTTGTTCAGTCATGGAGCTGAGAGTCTGACTGTGTCTGTGTTTTTAAGTAAATAACGTCCCATTTTTCTGTACATTTTTTTTAAATTGCTAATAAGGCTAGTGGAGAGACAAGACAATGAGGACCCTTGATGTGGGATGCAAGCTTGTGTATTTTTGACAGAATGTCGACTAATACCTCGAGTTTGATATTTTTCAGTCCCAGGCAACCCGCTCACCAAATAGTATGGGCAACATCAATTAGTTGTAAGCCAGCATGATGCACCACACATAGCTCTATAACTAGCACCCAATATAAGCCTTACCTATGTGCAATTGTAATACTAGCAATCACCCCCCTCATAGATAATAGGCCTGTGAGTGATTGATCATCAATATTTCTGCACTTGAGCCATCTCCCCTGTAGGGGACATTTCTGAATACTTGTGTGAACTGGTCCTTATCCAATGTGCACTTTTTTTTTTTATTAAGGAATTGTTCCCCTCATGGATAGGTGTGTGAGCCATTGCTCATCAGTAAACTACACCTGTGCAATTTCTCCCATGTAGCACTGGGACTCCTTCAGTGAATGTTTTTTTGTCCAGCCATGGATCTGTGAATATGGCCTATTGTCTGGGTTTTCCTTCCAACCACGATTAAACATTTTTAGCTGTGTGACATGTCATATTGTCTTGTTGGAAGATTTAATTCGCCCAGGGAAGAATATCAGCAAGGGTGGGTGTATGTGATCTGTAAGGATGAATTTATACTCAAATTAGTTGAGAATGTCTTCCACATGGATGAGTGAGCTCAGAAAATGCCAGAAAAACACTCACACATATACCATAACGCTGCTACCACCAGCTTTGGTTCTCCCAGCAATGGTTGCAGGATGTTTGTTCTCTGATGTTTCTCGCCTGACACAACAACATTCATCCATTCAATGAAGCATAAACCATGACTCCTCAGAGAAGGCAACTCTTTGCCTTTAAAGGGGTTTTGCCATGATGTAATGTTGACGTGGGATCCTCCAAAATGGGTATTTAATCACTTTTCTAAATATATGTGATTACAAAAAGTGAAGAATGTGAGAGCTACAGCTTTCTTTACAAGCCCTTAGTTACTTAAAAGTTTGCATTTGACACGACCAGCTCCAGCTGAGGAGCTGATCTGGTCGCGCTTGCGTTGTCCGCACTTCTTATCTGATGGCAGGGAACATCACTGAGCATTCAAGGGACTATGGAGAAAGATGTTGTGTCTTTTGTATAAGGAATCCACTGGTTCTAATGTTTTGAGTACACATTGCACAACGCTCCCTGCTTCCTCAGAGTTGCTGCTCAGGCCCCCTCCCTCTCGTCTGTGAGGCTGCTGTGCTTTCTTATAGTCTCTCCTGATCAGATTAAGAGGTAATGAACTCACTTGTGACAAAACCCCTTTAAGCAGAGGTCTACTTCCATTGCCACTGTGAAAATTGAAGCCTTTTCTGCCAGTGCAGTTCTGTTAGCAAAGGAGCAGTGACCAGCCGTCTGATTTGGAGCCGCATATACTGTATGGTTCGCTGAACTGTTGTTTTAGACACACGGCTGGTAGTGTTCCTGTCTAGCATTACTAGAATATGGAGCCAGTATGCCCCCAGATGGGGTGCTTACCGTATCTCTAGAATATCTGCTGGTATACAGCGGTACAAGCGCCGTTTCTACTCTGGATATTATTTGCATTTTTAAAGTATTACCCGTTTCCTGATCGGCAGTGCCAGACCTCATATGGTGTTAGTGCACTCAACAGCTTAATGTCATTTCTATTCTGCAGACGACTATTAGCCAGATATTGAGTGCTGGTTAAATAGGTGAAACACTAGAGGTTTTACAGCGGATAAAATAAGAATTGAATACGCCACCAATTTTCTAAGTAAATATATATTTCTAAAGGTGCTATTGACATGAAATTTTCACCAGATGTCGGGAACAACCCATCTGGGCACACAGGCAAAGAAATCAAACCATAGATGTCCAGAAATTGTGTGTAATAATGAGAAATGACACAGGAAAAAGAATTGAACATATGACGAAAGAGGTACAAAAAGCCATGGAAAGTCATGACACCAGATGAAATCAGTAATTAGAAAACAATCCTTCCACTTAGTGAAAAATAATATCAGCTAGCTCTGATGGCCTATAAAAAGGTGCCTTGCAAGAAACATCTCATGATGAGTAAAACCAGTGAGCTGTCTCAAGACATTTGCAACGTTATTGTTGCAAAACATATTGATGGCATTTCTAAACTACTGAAGCTTCCAGTATGCACTGTTGGGGCCATAATCCAGAAGTGGAAAGAACATAATTTCATCATAAACTAGTCACATCCATGTTCTCCACACAAGATTTCAGACAGAGGATGAAAAAAATTATCAAAATCGTTGTCCACCACATCTGGTGAATTTCATATCAACAGCAACTTTACAAATATATTTACTTAGAAAGTTGGAACGGGTTCAATACTTATTTCACTCACTGTATATTTGGTTGTATTTTTTTTTTCTTATTAGTATTGCTCCATTTGTGAGACACCACACTGTGGTTTGGCGAGCTACACTGTTATAGTGTTTTTAGCTCGAGTGCGTATTATATTTATTAAAAATTAAATCCTACGTAAAAGAGAAATACAGCTGAAAAGCCCAGGCTAAATAATCGTTTTTACTGTTCATGATTTGTTTAGTCATTGGCTGTGACCTTGTGTGTTTCATTACATTTGCTTGTCTGTGATTGACAACATCATAAGCAACCAGTGCTTGGCAAGAACGTCCTGTGGAGCTACCAGCAAATATAGCGGATGACTGATTCTGCTTTTAAAATCCCAAACATAAGCCTCCTTAACAAGTTTCACCGACATGTAGGATCCTCAGGGGTTTCAGACTGGCAACATAGAGTCTACTATGAATTCCCACCTGACATCTCAGACGTAGGTATGTGCAACAAGGTAATCAAATGTCAGAAACTATCACTGTTTCCTTTGGACTTGCACAACAACAGAGATAACTGAACACTGGATGCCTCCAACATGCATGAGTAGAATATCTTACTAATTCTACTATATTTTAAAGGGCTCATAGGAAATGAGCTAGGACTTTTGCAGCACCAACTATTGAATGTGGTGTTCCTCAATTCACATCTGATTCATTTAGCCTTGCAATGTAAATGGGATTAGTGCCCACAAGATATTCATCAGCAGACAGCTGTTTCTAGGGGTAACATTCATCATTAGGGTGAGGCACCATGTAGGTCTGTGCCTACTTATACGACATTAGTTGCTTCACTGAAATCTAAATATAATCTTAGGCAATTTGGTATTTAGAATCTACAACAACCTGACTGTAAATCATCTCCATTGATCTCAATAGAAAATCCGAACTCTACACAGCTCGGATTTTCTGAGGTCGGATTTGAAATCCGAAAATCGGATGAAAAAACTTCTATAATCCGCCATATTTCACTTGAAACTGGTGGATTATAATTCAATTGAATAGGACATCCAAAATCCGTAAACCGCAGCAAAAAACAGTGCACAAAAGAAAATGGAGTGTAAAATACTGGTTGGATTCTTATTAGAATTCGACAAGTATTTTGTCCTCTGGCGTGTGGATGCAACCTAAAGGGCTCATTGGAAATGAGCTCTTGTAGCACCACCTATGAGATGCAGCCTTCATCAATTCACATCCGACTCACTGAGCCTTGCACTGTAAATGGGATTAATCCTACTAGGCATGCATATGGACTTAGTATTTGGAAACAGAGGAGTCAGTGACATTATAAACTCCAGATGCACACACAGGATCCAGAAGCGATTGGAAACTAAGTGATTCTTACCAGGATACATGCTCCAAAAGTTCTAAATTTTTACTACAAACTTGAATATGCTCATCTTTCAACCTGACCTGGCTCCAGCAAATGTTGTCTATTCATAATCTCACACAGAACTGGATTTTTTCAATAAACAATTTTAACAAGTGACTGCTATGTTTCCAAATAAAATCACAGAAAAATGGGAAACTATTTACTTAAAAACACAGACACAAGGCAATACTCACAGCTCCAAGGCTAAAAAAAAAACATTCCCATTAAGGGTCCGTCTATATGGCACTGACAAAATACTGGTGGTATTATCCAACCACTATTTTGTCGTTTTTTAACGGTTTCTGGCCGCAGATTGTAGATTCAGCCGCCCCCCTTTGCACTGTACAGTTCATGTTCAGCTAGAAAACCAGGCAGAGGTTTTATAGACGTCCGGATTTGCCATCAGAAAATCGAAGCTGTGTAAACTACAGCTCGAATTTTCTATTAACTTCTATAAGGAGAATTGATAGTCTGTTTATAGACCGTATTCAAACCTGAAAACCGTCTGAAAACCAGTACCCTAAGAAGCAATATAAGCCCCAATGCTATATGGAAGAAAACGCCTAGAAATTTTTCAGTATGTATTTTTGTCCTGTAATATTGGGGAACAGAGGGTGTCAGTATTTTGTGTTGGACACTTGAAATATGCTGGGCAATCCACTCAATCAAAAATTAAGGGAGTCATCAATAGGTTTTAAGACAGCATAATGCACCACACGTAACCATATAGCCAGCACCCCATGTAATCTTTATCTACAGTGGGGAAAATAAGTATTTGATACGCTGGTGATTTTGAAAGTTTTTCCACCTATGAAGAATGGAGAGGTCTGTAATTTTTAGTATAGGTACACTTCAACTGTGAGACAGAATCTAAAAAAAATTCCAGAAAATCATGTTGTGTGATTTTTAAATAATTTGCATTTTATTATATGAAATCAGGATGCGAGCACCGACCAACCAGCAAGAAGTCTGGCTCTCAAAGACCTGTCAGGTTTTCTTTAAAAAGGCCTTCTACTCCGCTCTCATTACCTGTTTTAATTGTACCTGTTTGAACTTGTATAAAAGACATCTGTCCACACACATAATCACACTCCAACCTCTCCACCATGGCCAAGACCAAAGAGATGTCTAAGGACACCAGGGACAAAATTGTAGATCTGCACAAGGCTGGGATGGGCAACAAGACAATAGGCAAGCAGCTTGGTGAGAAGGCAACAACTCTTGGCACAATTAATAGAAAATAGAAGAAAACACAAGATAACGGTCAATCTTTCTCAGTCTAGGGTTCCATGCAAGATCTCGCCTCGTGGGGTAAGAGTGATTTTGAGAAAGGTCAGGAATCAGCCCAGATCTACATGGGAGGATCTGGTCAATGACTAGATTAGAGCTGGGGCCACAGTCTCCAAGATTACGGTTAGTAACACACTACGCCAACATGGAATAAAATCCTGCAAGGCACGCAAGTTACCCCTGCTCACATCAGCATATTTCCAGGCCTGTCTGAAGTTCACCAATTACCATCTACATGATCCAGAGGTGGCATGGGAGAAGGTCATATGAGACTAAAATAGAACTTTTTGGTATCAACTCCTCCTGCTGCTGTGTATGTAGGAAGGAGGATGAGTACAATCCTTTGAACACTGTCCCAACCGTGAAGCATGGGGGTGGAAACATCATACTTTGGGGTGCTTTTCTGCAAAGGGGACAGGACGCCTGCACTGTATTGAAGAGCGGATCGACGGGGCCGTGTATTGCGAGATTTTGGCCAACAACCTCCTTCCCTCAGTAAGAGCATGAAAATGGGTCGTGGTTGGGTCTTCTAGCAGGACAATGACCTGAAACATAGCCAGGAAAACTAAGGAAAGGCTACATAAGAAGCATTTCAAGGTCCTGGAGGAGCTTGCCAGTCTCCAGACCTAAACCCAATCGAAAATCTTTGGAAATTCAATTAAGCCCAGTGACAGCCCTGAAACCACAAAGATCTGGAGAAGATATACAGTAGGGAAAAAAAATATTTAGTCAGATACCAATTGTGCAAGTTCTTCCACTTAAGATGAGAGAGGCCTGTAATTGACATCATAGGTAGACCTCAACAATGAGAGACAAAATGGGAAAACAAATCCCGAAAAGCACACACTGTTGCTGGTATGTTGGCCCATTCCTCCATGCAGATCTTCTCTAGAGCAATGATGTTTTGGGGCTGTCACTGGGCAACACAGACTTTCAACTCCCTCCAAAGGTTTTCGATGGGGTTGAGATCCAGAGACTGGCTAGGCCACTCCAGGACCTCGAAATGCTTCTTATGAAGCCACTCCTTCATTGGCTTGGCAGTGTGCTTGGGATCATTGTCATGCTAAAAGACCCAGCCACGTTTCATCTTCAATGCCCTTGCTGATGGAAGAAGGTTTGCACTCAAAATCTCACGATACATGGCCCCATTCATTCTTCAATGTTCACGGATCAGTCGTCCTGGTCCCTTTGCAGAGAAACAGCCCCAAAGCATGACGTTGCCACCCCCATGCTTCACAGTGGGTATGGTGTTCTTTGGATGCAACTCAGCATTCTCTCTCCTCCAAAAACGACAAGTTGTGTTTCTACCAAACAGTTCTATTTTGGTTTCATCTGAAATATGACATTCTCCCAATACTCTTCTGGATCATCCAAATACCCTCTAGCAAACTTCAGACGGGCCGGGACATGTACTGGCTTAAGCAGGGGGAGACGTCTGGCACTGCAGGATCTGAGTCCCTGGCGGCGTAGTGTGTTACTGATAGTAGCCTTTGTTACATTGGTCCCAGCTCTCTGCAGGTCATTCACTAGGTCCCGTTGTGTGGTTCTGGGATTTTTGCTCCCCGTTCTTATGATCATCTGGCATGGAGTCCCAGATCGAGCGAGATTATCAGTGGTCTTGTATGTCTTCCATTTTCTAATTATTGCTCCCACAATTGATTTCTTCACACCAAGCTCCTTGCCTATTGTAAATTCAGTCTTTCCAGCCTAATGCAGGGCTACAATTTTGTTTCTGGTGTCCTTTGACAGCTCTTTGGTCTTCACCATAGTGGAGTTTGGAGTGTGACTGTTCGAGGTTGTGTACAGGTGTCTTTTATATTGATAAGTTCAAACAGGTGCCATTACTACAGGTAATGAATGGAGGACAGAGGGGCTTCTTACAGAAGAAGCAATAGGTCTGTGAGAGCCTGAAATCTTGCTTGTTTGTAGGTGACCAAATACTTATTTTCCACCATAATTTGCAAATAAATTCTTTCCAAATCAGACAATGTGATTTTCTGGTTTTGTTTTCTCATTTTGTCTCTCATAGTTGAGGTCTACCTATGATGTCAATTACAGGCCTCTCTCATCTTTTTAAGTGGGAGAGCTTGCACAGTTGGTGGCTGACTAAATTCTTTTTTTCCCCACTGTATATGGAGTTGTGAGCCAAAATCCCTGCTGTAGTGTGTGCAAACTTGGTCAAGAACTACAGAAGATGTCTGACCTCTGTAATTGCAAACAAAGGTTTCTGTACCAAATACTAAGTTCTGTTTTTATATTACATCAAATACTTATTTCAAGCAATAAAATACAAATTAATTATATAAAAATCATACAATGTGATTTTCTGGATTTTTTGGTTTAGATTCTGTCTCTCCATTCTTTGTAGGTGGGAAAATTTGCAATATTGCCTGTGTATCAAATACTTAATTTTCCCCACTGTATGTGCAATTGTAATACTAGCAATCACCCCCCTCAAGGATAGCAGGCCTGCGAGTGGTTGTTAATCAGTATTTTTGTATTTGAGCCATGTCCCCTGTATAGTACTGTGGCTATTCAGCATACTGGTATGAACTGGTTCTTATCCAATGTGCAATTTTTTTTTTAATAAGCAATTGTCCCTCTCATGGATGGATGTGTGAGCAATTGTTCATCAGTAATCGACAACTGTGAAATTTTTCCAATATAGCACTGAACCTTAAATTTTCCTTTTTATTGGGAATGGATTCTTTTCCAGCCATGGAGTTGTGAGTACGGCCTTGTGTCTGTGTTTCCAAATACTAGCATGACATTGCATGTGTGCGTAGTGAATGTACTGGCTATCCAATTATCTAAGTCTGAGTGCAAGCGCACTAAGGCAAAGGGGACGAGTACTAACTGTTGACATACGATAAACAGCTTCCACAATGTCAGGTGGGATGTCAAAGCATCACATGTCACTTTGCTCTGCACAATTAGTCCCAATCCCTTGAAGACACTAATGTCAGAGAAACATGTTGGGGAGGCTTATGTTTAAGTTTTTAAAAGCAGAATCAATCAGTATTTATGTTTCCAATAAATCTTTGAGCATCTGGACACTATTGTTCTTGTTAAGTGCTGACTGGTTCATGATACTGTCAAATCAGAGACACTCACTGCCAGTCTGTTAACAGATCATGAGCAGGAACAACTGCTAGTTGGTTGGGACTATAAAACGATAGCTCTCTTTCATGTAGGATAAGACTTTTGTATATAAAATTACAGAGTTGGTCTGGGGGAATAACTGCATGATTTGCATTACTTTGCCCTTTCAGGCTGACACAATTTTGTGTTTGACCAAAATAGGAGCTTTCTTACATTCGACATGCATGTGGTGTGGCAGGCTGTCAAGGCAGCCAGGGACCTAAAGAAGACCCCCGCAAGTCTACCATAAGTCTACCATTTATCTTGAAAGGTTTTTCTACCTCCTTTAACCCCTTCCCGACATTGGATGCACCGGTACATCCTAGTGGGAAGTAACTTCCTGTAAATGGACGTAATTGTACGTCCTGGACATTGTGTGGGCTCTCAAGTGGCCCGCACAATCGCGACATGGGACCAGCTGTACATTACAGCTGGTCCCATACCACATCACCTGCGGCTAGTGATTAACGCCTTAGCTGCTGTGATCTATCGTGATTGCGGCAGCTAAGGGAAAGACAGAAGGAGTCAGCACCTTCTGTCTACCCTCGGAGCAGCCGCAGCAATCACCACGCGAATGCTTAGGGCGTTTCACACGGGTTAATTCAGGGGGATTGCTCCATATTGCGCGCCGTACTGCGCTCAATACGGCTGGATCCGTCCCAGCCTTACGGTAATCCCAGTTCTCATAGAGACTATGGATTCCGTCTTTCCCCTCCCCTTCGCGAATACCCGGCGAGGGAAATGACCGTCAATATTTTCGGCGTGTACCGCGTGAATAATGAATGTCTACGGGGCCGTTGAGTTGCCGGCCCCCCGCCCCACGGAGCCGGCGTAATTGCGGGGCGAAATCCGTCCCGCAATTACGTCGGCTATAAGCCGTGTGAACCGGGCCTTAGCTGACAGTCCGGAAGCTTTACAAAAGCTGTCTGTGATGTCACCATGACCGGGCATGGTGACAGTTGCCATAGAGACCAGTACATAGCAGTTCTGTTATGGACTGCTCTCTATTGTATCAGTGATCTGAAGATCAATGATACAAGTCCCCAATGGTGAAAAGTTAATAAAAATGTCAAAAAATAAATAAACACTAACATGAAAAACAAAATAAAAACATGCACACTACCCTTTTCGACCTTAAAAAATGCCAATCGCCCCAAAAAGATCATAAAAAGAAATAAAGTGCACATATTTGGTATCGCTGCATGCGTAACCTACCTATCCTATAAATCTGTCACGTTAATTAACCCGGACGTGAACGTGAAAAAAACAGCGATACGGAAATATTGTTTTACACAATAAAATCACTTTGGGCGACATGTCCCAATACACAAGCACCGTTTTTTTTTTTGCTCTATTTTGCGGCAAAAATGAACTGTCATACACCAAAACTAGGCGCATTATAAGCCGGGCACAACACATTGTAATGATACGCTGTGCGCCTCCATAACACAACGCACCTTTTTAGGTGCATAACATACGCGATTGGCGCAATGTGCCTTTTTAGGCGCATTAAGTTTACCATACAAGGTATACCAGATGCCATATTTTTGAGAGGATCGTACTTTCAAGCGCACTTTACACTGATTTAATGCACCTAAAAACTGCAGCAGCGGCACCAATTTTCGGACGTCGCCCCTTTTTTTTTTTTTTACAGCGCTTCAGCATAAAAAAACTATATAAATTGGGTATCGACTCACTGAGTAAATCTAACTTGTCATGTAAACAGCACGGTGAGCCCTGTTAAAAAATAAAAACACTACTAGGATTGCAGTATTTTTTTCACCCTGCCTTCCAAAAAAACAGACTAAAAAGCGATCAAAAACTCAAATGCCAAAAGGATACAATACAAATGTCAACTCATCCTGCAAAAAACAGGCCCCTACACAGCTCTGTACGCAGAAAAATAAAGTTGTGGCTTTCAGACTATAGCGATGCAAAAACGTGTTTTCCTTTTTGAATAAAATGTTTTTTTTTGTGTAAAGCAATGGGAATCACCCCTGCTGCGTCTCATCTCTCAGGAACTTTTTTACCTAAGTTAATGACAAGTTTTAACCCTTAAAGCTCTGTAGCTTTGTGCACTACAGATTATTAACCTCCTTGACTCATGTCACTGTAACAGGAATAGCTTGGAACAGCAAAGTCGATATGCCAATCATTTCTATACAACCACCCCCAGTCTGACCAAGAGGTGAAAGTCTGAAGCCGGCTGTTGCTCTGTGAAACAGTGTGGTGAGACAATCCCTTTAATGTAAATAAGACCTCTGTAACATTCCACATCCTCTGTGTGGGCATTGCAGAGGAAATTGAACCTTAAAACCAAAAACACCCTAGTTTAAAGGCTTTTCTCTGGGGAAAAATTTTGACCAAAGCGACGACTCTTCAAGCTCAGTCCAAATAATTTTTTTTCTTTTAAGAAAAATTTAAAAAATTTACAGTTTTGCAAACTAAGACCCCAAAATTTTAAAAGACCGCTTGTGCTAAGCTTTCAATAGACTATGCATAACTAATCTGGGCACCAGTCTAAAAAAATAAAACTGAGCCCCGGCCCCAACATCACATGAAGTGAGATGACACCTGCATGATTACATTATCCTTTAAAAAAAGAACCAAACAAAAATATGAGGAAAAAAGGCAATATTGCAGACACTGATCCTAATAATCACCTAAGTGATCCTATGACATAAGTAATTAGACAGCAGTCAAGAACTACAACTTTGTGACTCCTCAGTAGTAGAATAATGGAATCTCCCACAGTATTACATGAGGGCAATGGTGTCTCATAGACAGAACAGGGGCCATTATAGCACTTCGGATTTAAAGGTTTGGACAAACTTCTCCTTTTTGGTAATCCCGGGGAAAAATGGAAAAGTAGTACAAACAGAATCTGGGCATTCCACTTTGCTGGGGAATTCTATTTTGCTAAAAAGCTTAACAAAATAAATGCACGGGATAATAGAATGTAAAATGGCCACTTTATCGGAAACGTCCTTCTAGTAGCACAGAAATATACAAGACTGATGGCAGAAAAAGACTAAATATTTGACCTAGCCTGCTTTTATATTTATTTCCTTTTCTTTTTGTATTTTGGGATACATTTTAAATTTTCCCACTACATCGCGGAATTTGTTTCAACATCTACTATTCCCTTAAAAAAATTTATATTTCAGAATCTTTGAACGTCCTAATTTATTTCAATTCTGCTCCCTTATTCTTCCAATTTGAGCTGGTATCGAATCCTACTGCACACACTTTCCCCATGAGCAACGTAATGGGGGTTAGGGTGGAGGGGTTTACAACTGGTTGCTATGGCAGCGGAAAGCCTCATGCAGGCTTCCGTAGCTGCCATGTTGGTGCACCTAGAAAAAGAAAAAAAATAAATATTAAGAGTTCAAATCACCCCCCTTTTGCTGTTTTACCCAAAAATTAGTAAAACATAATTGGTCTCGCTGTGTTTGTAAAAGTCTGATCTATTAAAATATAATATTATTTATCCCGTGCGGTGATCACCATATGAGAAAAAAAAAAATCAGTTGGAATAAAAAGTGATCAAAAACTAGCATGTATCCCAATATGCTACCAATAAAAACTACACTTTAGCCTTTAAAAAATGAGACCTCGCTCAGGTCAATAGACTAAAAAACAAAACAAAGTTATTAAAAAAAAGTTATTGGTCATAAAGAATGGTATTTCAGCAAAAACTTTGAAAATAGAAAAACTTTTTTATGAAGTAATAAAACATAACAAAACCTCTATAAATTTGGTATCACCAGAATTGCCTTGACCTACAGAATTAAGATAGCACATCACTTACGCTGAAGAGTGAGCTCCATAAACACTAAACCCTTGCAATTGTTTTTACCAAGTTTCACCTCATGAAGAACTTTACTGGGTTTCTCAGTTTTATATGTATTCTCAGTTTTATAGGTTAATCTCCTAATAAAAAAGTACACCCGGTTCCTCAAATGGTTATGTAGATGGAAAAATAAAAAAAGATAAGGCTCTTGGAAGATGGGGATGAAACAATGAATACCAAAAATCCAAAAATGGCTGCGACCTGAAGGTGTTAAAGACATCTCCTTACTGATCCTTATTTAATCCTTAAACATGTTTTAAAATTTCGATCATGTCCCCCTTTCCTTCTTGTCTTCTAAGCTTAACAAATGTGGTTCTTAAAGACTTTCCTGACAGGTTTTGTGCCCAAGACCTTCCATCATGTCTGTATGCCATCTTTAGACCGGTGTCATTTTCTCAGTGTCTTTTTGTAGGTGAGGGCTCCAAAACACAACACAATGGAAAAGATTTATGGAAATGTCTAAAAGATAAACTGCCTTAGATGCAGACAGTGATTAATCAACGTCCAGCTTTTGTATTCTGCTCTTGAAAAATAAAAGCTATGTTATGATTGGTTGCTTTGGACAACTAAAATGGTTTCTTTAGACAGTTTTCATAAATCAACCCCGAGGTTTCAGATGTGGTGTCACTAGGTCTCTATACAGTGGGCACACAATCTCCCTCTTTCTCCTGGTTATACCTTGAGCTATGAAGACACATATTCAACTTGCTTTTCCTACTGTCTGGTTGCACTGTTGGCTCATTTAGAAGCAGTCAGAAATCAGAGCCCCTTATCGTCTAAAGTCCTGGTTAACACAGACCTGTCGAATCAGACCAAAGATTCCTTTTCTAAAGTCCATTAATCCACATTTGGAAACACTGATCAGCAGTTTCCACTCTTTTGACCACTTATCCAGTAAAGCTAAATCAGTCTTCATATTACAAACATCTCCAGGAATATAAACCCTATTCCACACTTTGTCACCAGCGAACAAGCAAACCTTACCTATGAAATCTCCTCCTATGTCACCACCAAACATATACAGAAAGGGACCTAGTGAGCCCTGTGGTCACCACTTATAATTAGTCTCTGTTCAGAATGTACACCATTAACTATCACTTAAAGGGGTTTTACCAGGACATGAGTTACTTACCTCCTTATCAGCACGGGAGTAGAATATAAACAAATCATGCTGAGTCATGAACGATGCAGGGGAGAGAGGGAGGGGGTGAGCAAGGAGTGAGGGAATAAGGCAGCCTCTCAAAACTTAACTCAAATAACAACTTTACAACAGTTGATTCTCTATACAGCAAGACACAGGCTCATACACTGCACTTTCTCCACAGCCCATTCATTTTGAAGCTCATTCATTTTCCCTGTCATCAGATAAGAAGTGTTTCAGGCAAGCACGGCCTGTCAGCTCCTCTGGTCGTGTCTAATGCAAGCTTTCAGGTAACTAAGGGGGACTGAGCAATGCTGTAGCTCTCAGAGTCTTCACTTTTTGTAATCACATATATTTAGAAAAGTGATTAAATACCCATTTTGGAGGATTCCCCGTCAACATTACATCGTGGCAAAACCCCTTTAACCAACTGTAAATTCACAGACCTATCCAGGGATGAAGTCCAATTTTTTTTAATAACTTGAGCTCTTTATTTATATCTGCATCATAGGCTTTACTCGAGTCCAGACAGGTGATATCCACAGCACCACCTTCCCCGAATACTTTTGTGATAGTCAAAGATATCAGTAAGACTAGTTTGACATGATCTGCCCTCATTGAAACAATGCCGTTTTGGGTCCAACAAATTGTGGCTTTTTAGGTGGCCAGTTATCCTCTTCTTAAGAGAAGGTTCCATTCTTTTCATTACAGATTTCAAGCTAACTTATCTGTAGTTACTGGTTTCTTCTCTAATAACCAATACCCTTTTGTATATGGGCATAACATTTGCCATTCTCCAATCATTAGAAACATCACCTGATATAAAGAACTTTAAAAACTTTTAAAAAATCAGTTAAGGCTGCAGCAAACACACACTGGATTATTTATAGTGGACGCCATGTGAACCCATTGCCTTATTTAAAATTAATAAGGTTTTCTCACCACAATGATTATCCTTAAACATGTAAGCAAAGACTATTACCAAATACATTGCTCTTTTGATTTTGCTTTGTTTAGGAGCATTTATCTATTGCCTGTGTAAACAAGTTTCTCTAGGTCACCAACCAGCTCTCTCTTATTGCTCTGTCTGTCCAGTTGGACCATGGTGACTCATTCCCTCCAGCACAGTAGTTTGTTTATCTAAGTTACTGACAAGCTTTAAACCTTTAGAGAGCTGTAGTCTTGTGCACTACAAATGATAAACCTTCAGAAGTCATGTCACTGTAAGGCCTTGTCCCCACGGCAAGGGTTTTCAGCCGGTTTTACAGATGTTTTCGGTTTTGAAAACCGTCTGCAAACCGTCTGACAAACTTTAAAATGGACCTCTATGGAAAAGTCGCGCAGCGGTCCCCACTGCATAGAACATGTTCATTCTTCTGTCTGGTTTTTTGGATGGAATATGAACATGTCTATGCGAAGGGGGAGGGTTTTTCTCCGCTAATCGCGGAGAAAACTAATCGCGGAGAAAATCGACCGGTATTTGTCCTGTGCCGTGGGGACGCGCCCTAACGGGCTGAGCCAGAAATAGCAATGCTGATATGACAATCGCTGCTGTAGTCCCGTCCGTTGTAGCCTTACAGTGAGGGATAATGAAATGTCCAAAAATATTATGATAGCCATCTTCTGAACAAAAGTAGCCATTCAAATGGTCAGTGACTGCCTTATCCCTATTGGTAATTTTTGAAGTTTTAGTTTTCTTCCATCTCTTATATACCTGAAAAAAGTTTTAATCACCTTTCTAACAGATGTGGCCATTTTGTTCTTCTTTGATGCTTATTATACTGCTCAATGAGCATTTAAGACCTCATTTGGCTGTTAGAACTGCAGCAATCTGTTGTGGTAGATTCCACTAGGCACTGAAAGTGTTCTGCATGAATACTGGCTCATGTTGACTGAATAGATTCTTTCAGTTGATGTGAATTAGATGGAGGTACTAATATGTTCTGAAAGTGAATTAGATGGAGGTACTAATATGTTCTGAAAGTGAATTAGATGGAGGTACTAATATGTTCTGAAAGTGAATTAGATGGAGGTACTAATATGTTCTGAAAGTGAATTAGATGGAGGTACTAATATGTACTGAATATGAATTAGATGGAGGTACTAATATGTACTGAATATGAATTAGATGGAGGTACTAATATGTTCTGAATGTGAATTAGATGGAGGTACTAATATGTACTGAATTGCCTGTTCTACCTTGTTGTAGAGATGCTCTATAGGGTTAAGATCTGGGAGCTGTGAAGACCAGGTATGCAAGGAAAACTTATCTTCCTGCAACCAATCCATGACTATACAATCCTTGGGGCACAGTGCATTGTCCTACTAAAAGTCAAAGGGTAAACAGCTGCTATGAATGGATGAACTTAGCCATAATACTTAGATAAGCTCTTTTGTCAAAATGTCCATAGACAGGATGGCCCTAGAATGTGTCACGAAAAAATTCCCCACACCATTACACAACACGCACCCACCTGAACTGTTGACACTTGACAGTAAGGGTTTAAAAATTGATGATAGTTATGCCAAATTCTGGCCTTTCCATCAGCATGGTGCCTTGTGTCACGTACACACTTACCAGCATATGAGATGGGGGACAGTATAAAGGGGTTAATGTAGGGGTTAATTTATTTCCACTCAATCTTATTTGCACTCAACTTCGACTAAGGCGGCAAACTGAGCATAAATCCCAACCCAACACAGTTCAGGCACCCCAAAAATATCTGCTGTCACCACCTTCCCACGAGACATTAATAATCAATCGGAGGGGAAGGAACTCCGTCACTCACAAACACCCTAACCAAACACTGCTCTCCAGCAGTCAAAGGGTTAAACATTTTGATCAAGCCTAGATCAGCCTTAGAGCATATAATGAACAAACTTATTAAAGTTTTAAGCTTTAATAAAAAAAAAAAAGTTCAGTGCTTACAGAACACAAAAAGAAAGATGCAATAAGGTGACACACATACAAGCAATAACCATTATAAAATAAACCCAACCTGTGAATGCAGTTTTCCCATTGAAAACATATTTTATAAATACAACTTTGAACTCTGTCAAAATGTCCTACTTGGAGATAACCTGTTGCCCCAATAAAGAGTTTTAGTAGTTTATGACCAGAGTTAATTATGCTTGAATAAACCAGCTTGTAGACATAAACTACATATAATCTGTGGAGAGGGGGGTTTACATAAACAATCAATAGTCACTGGGATATACTGTATATAATACATTTTCCTATTACACCATATATATATATATGACTTCCTGCCTTTCAGGTTTCCTAAGACAGCATTGCCACTCGAACTGGTCATCTGACGTTATCCATGCAAAGGAATGATAAATTGTGGGTTTAGATATTTAGTTGGAGCACCAGCATTGTGTTTGGCTGCAACCTGCTTGAAAGCTCACTACTAGTTTGTCAGAATGATTCCTGCATCCTCCGCTGGCCTGTTGTGGATGGGTTATTTACATTTATAAAATCCCTTTTGATGATTATTTTCTGACATGTCATTCTCGGTATACTTTCGACATCACTGCATAAGAAAATTCCACAGAATTGGTAGTTTTGAAATGCTAGTCCCTGGTTAGTCTGTTATGTGGATTGAAACTAGGAAGGACCCATAGAAAATATGCTCACAGGATTTTAAACTTAACCCAGGGGTTATATGTTTAACTTCCATACCTGAGTTTTTAATAAAGTGGCCATTCACTATATATTACTCTAAATGCTTTTATTTCACCATGTAGATGGATCTACATATTGGGTGACATGTATGAACAGGGGCTGTGCCAGGTTTCTGGCGTCAAAAAGATATAGTAGACTTGTTCTACACATGAATGAACAGTCGCCCTCCTAACTTTGGTGTGATAAGAGGCTGTGTGACACTTTTAATGCGCCAATTATTTGGGGGTGTTCTGAGGGGCATCGCACCACATTTATAGAACTAGACACATTTATGATTCTCTGACGCCGAACCTAGGCACATAACAGAACAGCCAGGCCAGGTTAAAGGTGCTCTGCCTGAGCCAGACTTGTGGTATTGGCACTAGACTGCGCCTGTATGTATGAACTGCAGAACAGGGTCATACATTCTCCCGCATCTACACTACCTTAAAACTATTAAGAACTGGCCTGTCAGCACCAACGTTCATACATGTCGCCCATTGTTCCCATTCAACTGAACTTAGTGAAATATCCATGCAAGTCTTAAAATCAGTGCAGGTTTTATGCCTAATTTGTGAATGTAGCCAAACAATTGTTTTAAAGCAACATACCGGATCGTTATACGCTACAATATTCTGATTGAAGGGCTATTGCTTTGCTGCTTGACTAAAATGTTTTTAGATCAACACTACAGTCTTTCACTCGAATATTTCCCTTTCAATGCTCAGCCATTTGTGCTACAGACCTGCTCTTCTTCCTAAGGCCTGGTGTTGGAGATTCCATTCTTCCTAGGGATCCATTTCAAAGTGCACACCCACGGTGCTGACGGCCCCTATTAATTACAATGCGTCCGTCAGGTCTCCGCTGTAGCGCCTGCTGTTTAGCAGCTTGCTGCGCTATTTTTTTGCCGTTATTCCCAAAGGAACATGTGACGGAGGTTCGGAATGGACCCTCAGGTGCAGATTGTGAACCAAGCCTTATTCATTATCCTTGCCTGTCATGTTACAAATACAGTGGAGCTACCTTTACACGCCTGTTAGCTGACATTAAATTTGTCACTTCTCACCCCTCTCCAGCCTACTGTAACCCCGCAGACTGCATTCTGGAATCTCTACTGAGGCTACTGTACTCACTGGACTTTATTAACTAGTAAATAACCTTTACAGATAGGCAGTTTCCATATAATTTGGGTAAAACTTTCAAGTTATATTTCCTCTATCTAATTCTCCCTAAGGGAGAAGGTAATGGGCTGCTGTAATTTAAGTCTCCTCATACTCTGCCCCATACTGAAATAAATAGATTGTGGCGTCTACAAGTATGTGAAGCTAATAAAAACGTAACTTCCATATATTCAATGAGGAGCAATTCCTATGAGGTTTTAAAAGGATCTCGGGAGAAACACTTTGAATCAGAAATCTTAACTCCCAGCATGTGGGGAACCTCAAGCTGCAGACTACGGAGTTTCTATGTGTGGGTGCTGTGTACTGTAGGTGCAAGAAACTCACCGTTACTGGCACACTATAAACAGCTAATATCTGGAAGCTTTATGTCAGTGGCGTTTATACTACAATATTGTAAAATATTTCTTTCCTATCCGAATTCTTGCTTTGGAATAAACTCTGTATGTGACATGCAACATTTACAGGAAAATAAAAGCAGTAGGAGCTGTTTCATACATTTCTCCTGTCACAAAAGAGATCTGTACGTGACTGGCACTTTTTCTGGAGAAAGTCACGGGAAAGGGCTCAGTTCAAGTTGGGCTCATTAGTTTAGCTTTAAATATCAATAGCTGACAATTACGATCACGCTGATGTAAATTGCTCCTGCTCTATTTATTTATCACATACGCAGTGCCGAGATCACTTATGCCTCAGCGTTGACCTTTAATGTGACTGAAGTGCGCTGTACACATGGCTGTTGAAACCACAGGCTGTTTGGGCTCATGTTTAATTTCTGCAAATTGCATAGTGAAGAATGAGCAGCGCTTTCTCTGCCGCGGCTTATTAGTATAAAAGAGCCAACGTTTCTTCAGGAATTTCTGGTGCCCAGTGAAAGGTGCTGAGCACAAAATTCAAACCCATTGTATTAAATCTAAGCGAAGCTTTAGAAAACCGCAACTCTGAGAATTTTCTGACAGCTGGAGGGCTGCAGGTTGGCGACATCCTAAAATTCATGAGGCTAAAGCCCTAGTCAAAATAATTCAGGTTTACGGTTAGCTCTCACACTGCAGGTTCCTCATGCACCTACTGTATATACATTTCTTGAGATGTCAAGTACATGATGTGGTCTAGCCTTAAAAGATAATGTGGGTTACAGTTCTGCTATATTAGGGGTAAATATAAAATACATACAAAGCAATGCATGTAAATCCTCCATATGAAGTAAAGTTGGGCACAGACACTAGTGTTTTGACCAAGGATTCTGATTATTTCAATGAGATCGGTCAACAGTGCTGTTTCTATGGAGGACTGACCTCTGACTGATTAATACAATGTCCCCTGTGAAGGGAAATCAGTACTAAAAAAGTTTTAATTTGACCTCTCCTCCTATTTTTAAACAGAATAAAGCAAAAGCAAAGATTGGAATGCCCACTACCACCGCGGTGATTAATGCACCTGGTTACCTTTCCTTCACTCGGTTCCTTCCATAATGAACAAGGGCTAAATTACCAGCCCGAAACGCGTTAGCGTTATCGCATGTTTTTTTATCCTCTATATTTTGAATTTAAAATAAAGATATCATTTCCCCACTTGCTGGATCCACTTGCGCTACATTTTAGAGCTCCTATTTTTAACACATGCACAGTCAGATATATTTTGTAGTGTTGATCTCACTTTTTCTCCTACTGCAGAGGTGACAAACTCATTTTCAACAAGGGCCACACCAGCATTATTGTTGTCCTCAAAAGGTCATTGGAGGGTGGCAAGGGTATCTGGGTAAGGTTGTCAGAGCTGTGCCACCACCTATGAACAGAGCGGTGTGGAAGAGCTCTGAAACCAAGATGGTGCCTGGCACCTCTGGCAAGCACTCGCTGCACCCTCCAGTGAAAGTGGAGGCTGGTTGATTTGCGTCTGGGCCTTGTCTATGCCTGCTTGCTGTATCTAAGCTCTTGTGTGCCACATAAAACAACATGGCGAGCCAAATTTGGGTTTGACACATGTGTTCTACAGAACCAACCTGCTTGGGCAAGTTAATTGGGTAGTGGGAGAAAATTACTTGGGAATCTCTGCTTGATTGCCAGTCAGGGTTTCCAAGAAGGGCTTGGCAGGACCTTCTTCACAACGTAACCTAGCAAGTCCCTCCATACCATTAGTCACGGAGGACCTGCAGAACAACAAAGCCAGTTACATGAATGCCAATGCACCCGAGGGTTTAGCTGAATTACTGCATTTTGTAGGTGTCTTAAAGCTATGGCAACTGTCCAAGTGACATTTTGCTTTCACAATGTGATAAGAAAATCTGGCAAAGATCTTGTCCTTTCATCCTGCCCGGTTATGTCATTGTTAGGAGTGTGTATAAGCACACTAGGCGTCAAGCTGCAGAGGTAAGTAGATACAATGCCTGATATTGTATTGTGAGTCCCTGTACAGTGCTGAAGAGCAAGCGATAACCAGACACAATCTCCCTGGCAGCAGTCATTGCTCTGCGGCACTGCAGATAAGGCCATCTCTTTTCTTATTTTACAATGCATAAAGCTTTTCAGACACTTACAAATAAATTCCTATTTTCTGGCGCAGGCAACCTCTTTCCACTCTGACAGACTTGTATAAAAATATTTGCCCCATCCAGATGTCCATTATTACTGCATGTACTGTTGATATCACCATAGGGGCCCAGACAACTACTCAAGGACAGCGGCTCAGATTTCTGTTAAAGTACAGATAACAAGATGCTAAATTATTATTTATATGTAAAATACAGGATCACAATTTTAGCAGCTGCAATTTACACATTTAAAGGTCATTTTTATTTTTGAAAATTTTTTTTTTTTTACAAGTAATAATGTTTTTGATCCTTAAAGGAGTATTCTCACCATGTGGTTTCACAGCCACAGCCAGCTATAGAATTAGACATGCTGTTTAGGCTGTGGGCGGGTCTATAGCAGCGAGTGGAACATTAGCTCTGCTGTTGTTGACTATTCCTCTGACACTGACAATAAGCGCAAGAGATTTATAAAGTGTATTACACCAGGCTGCATTGCTATATAGGGTGTTTACTTAGCTAAATGAGAAGCAAAGTCCATTACTAGAGATGAGACTCTGCAGGAAGTCACTCATCATGGATGGACTGAGTCAGTGAGAACAGTGATAAGAGAACAGTGAGAGGTAGGGAGAGGGGTGGTCGTAACCAGGGAAACTTGTGTGCCCCAAGAGGAAATAAACTTTTTTATCTCCTGATCAAAGAAAAATCAACAAAGCAATGTATTTAGAAAAAAAGTCTTCAATTATTTGTCCCTAAATGTTCAAAGCTAATCATTTTAGTGAGAAAACCACTTTAGCTTTTGTCTTCTCTGAAGTTTCTCAATTTTACAATAAAGGAGTGTTTCCATCTCAGACATTTATGGTATAATCGACAGGTGGGACCCACACCCATCTTGAGAATGTGCCATGTGGCAGAGCGGAGTGGAGGTTACACTTGTGTGGCACTCTCGATTCATTTAAACAGGAGTCCTAAGAACAGCAAAGCACACCACTTGGCTGTGCTCTCTCCAATCTGTAGAGTTTCAGGGGCTTAATCTACAGTTAGGTGTGGGTCCCAGAGGACCTACCCCTTTCAGAAATTTATGGCATAGCCTATAAATATGCCATAAATGTCTGAGATGGTAACACCCCTTAAATGACAACAAGAAGTGGCAGTTATGACATCTCCTTTAAAGACGGTCAAAAATACATCTAAGTGGCCATAGAAACAGTTTAAATCATAAGGTAAAAGTCATATTTTTGGCCAGAAATGTATAGAACTGGTTTATAGAGGGTCCAGGATTACAGGTTGTCATAAGCCTGAAAGAGTAGGACTTTTAAAACCGGCTCAAAAAGGGTAACATTTCTCATTAGGGGGAAGCATCATGTAGATGTGTGAATACTTGTACACCATTAGTCGCTCCATAAAAATTTAAATATATCCAAAAAGGCTTCTGGGAAATGAGCTACAACTCTGCAGCACCACCTACAGGATGCAGAATTCCCCAATTCACATTCGACTCATTAAGCCTTGCAATGCAAACGGGAATAGACTGAACCAGACATTCATCTGCAGACTGCTGTTTCGGAATATTTGCCCCTTATCCCGAAACAGCTGTCTGTAGTTGAACTTAACTGGTTTGGCTCAAAGCCCTTTCACGTTGCTAGGCTCCCGCAAGCTACATGTGAATTGAGGATAACTACATCCAATAGAGTGCACTGTGGAGTTCCTCGGCTCTTTTCCCATAAGCCGTTGCTTTATGCAAAACAGTCAGTGAGGTCTGAAAGGCAAGTAAATCCTCACACCGACCAATTTATTGGTGGCTCTCCCCAAGGAGAGATTTTTTTTCCTTCTATGCCCCTTAACAGTGCAGTGTATATTGGGCCTAGTTTGTATACACTTTAGAACAGGCATGCTCAAACTGCAGCCCTCCAGCTGTTGGGAAACTACAACTACCTTCATGAATTTTTATTTTCTATATGAGTGGGAATGATGGTAGTTGTAGTTTCCCAACAGCTGGAGGGCCGCAGTTTGAGGATGCCTGCTTTAGAATATGGGCAGATAGACAACTGTGTATCCAGCATGAATATGCCCCATCACATCCCAAAGAATTTATGGACACTAACATATATTTCTAGTAAATTTACAACCTGTGTGGAAGGCAAGTGTCATATTTAGTGAGTGAAAATAGATAAATTCCAGTCACATCCATGTAGCACGCTAGTTGACATATTCCTAAATTTATTGGAAGATTTGACATTTGGGTATCTAAAAAAAAGTTGGTGATTAGAAGAGTTGTGATTACTGCCGTTCCCTGTTGGCAGAAGGGACAAACTATTATAACTCAGAAACCATTGAATGGGATTTTAAAACACTTGAGAGAGAAGAACTACTTGGAACATTACACATTACTTACAATTATTGGTAATTCCAGGTGAAAACGCTCTGGATAGTGTCAACTGCAGCCGAAGCCTTATGCAGGCCATTGGTTATTAAAATGTCAGTATGTTCTGGGTGAACAGGTTCGTATCATTCTGAGGATTGATGTTACATAAAACAACCTGGGAATTTACAAGTATCCATTTAAATCAAATATTAAGCACCCAGTAGCCAGACATAAGTAAATAATGAGCATGTGTTTATAACACGCGTTCCCCGCACAAGGTTTTCATTATAAAGCATTCTTCAGGCCAATATTCATCCTTAACCTGCATAAATCACTGCAAGAAAAAAATCATCTAGATATTCTACAAAAATGTCAGGGGAGGAGAGCAAGGCCCCCTCAATAGCTGCCCATAGACACTGATCTCTTGTCAGGCAACAAGCTACTGTCCAAGCGATAGGCTCGGAGAAAATAATGGTGAAAGTCATTATCTCTTCACCTTCAACTTTCCCTTCAAGTGTGGTGCTGGAAGTGTATATCCTCCATAAGAATTACAATGTACAGCTGGCATGCAGAAAAAGAGTGGGGCATTCGAGCTGGGATACTATCAGTTTAAAGGGGCTGTCCAGTTCTAAAATTATGGTTATATGAAGTCAGGATGGGGAAAAGAAAGAAAGAGGATCTACTCCTCTTCCAGGTTCTTGTCCCGACATACTGTATAGGAGAGGCTTGTGTTCCACAGTGAGTGAACAGAGAGCAAGACTCTACTCTGTGTTGGGACTCAGTACATGAAGTGAAGAGGAGTGAATTCTGGGACACTTCAGAGCAGTGGCAAGGGATCGGGAGGCGAGCATGCCTTTTTTTTTCTCATTCAGGCCCCACTTAACTATAATGTTAACGGAGTTGTCTCATTACAAGCTTTCAGCTTACCTCAGTGTGCCTGGCAGTTGAATTGAGGGGCGTGCTTCTTGTTTGCCTCTTCTCCTCCCCTCAGCACACAGACAGCTCTCCTCTGTAACTTCTATACAGCAGGGGGGGGCGAGGGGGTTTGCTGTCAGAGTTAACCCTGTGTGTGCCTGCCTGATCTATGAGTGTGGAGCCAGAGGTCTGTGAAGCAGTGTATGCTAATAGCAGAGCAGGGGGGATGCAAGTTTTCCTATACCCCCTGCTGTAGCATACATATCTCCACATCTCCAGCAACAACAAACACTATCAGAACAGACACAGGGCAGCTGGGAAGTGTTACTATAATCACGATGTGTCGCTAATACAGCAGAGCATGAAGCGTTCACATGCCCCCTGATCTGTATAGTATTAGAATAGTCACAGTTCCACAGACACATCATGATTATAGTAACACACAGGGTCACTGCTGTCACATCTATTGATCAGCCTCATCTCTGCTCTTCTCAATCTGTGTAGAGAGCAGGAGGAAGCAGACACACACAAGGTTAATCCAGCTACACAGACACAGAAGCCAGAGCCCTCCCCCTTCCTCCACTACAGAAGCATTCTGTGCAGAGGGGCTCTCTGCTCTGACCTGTATTCTGAAGGTGATGAGTCATACAGACCTGACAGCCAGTGAGATAAGGATCAACAGGGCTGCTATAGAGATTTGAGGAGCTGATGTACTACTACTAACAAGGCTAACTCAAAATCAGTAGGACATTTGTAATGAACATATATTGCAAAGCTGCTTGTTTTTTAAAGATCTTTTAATTAAAACCCAATCATTGTAGCGAGACAACCCCTTTAATGAACTGGACAACCCCTTTAAAGGCGTTTTGCCACGATGTAATGTTGACGTGGGATCCTTCAAAATGGGTATTCAATCACTTTTCTAAATATAGGTCATTAAAGAAAGTGAAGCCTGTGAGAGCTACAGCATTGCTCAGTCCCCCTTAGTTTCCTGATAGTTTACATTAGACACAACCAGGAGCTGATCTGGCCGCGCTTGCGTGTTTGCACTTCTTATCTGATGACAGGGAACATGAAGGAGCTTGCAAGGGACTGTGGAGAAAGACCTTTTTCTTTTGTATAGACAATCCACTGGTTGTAATGTGATTATTTGAGTAAACATTGTACAGGATCCCTGCTTCCTGGCTCTTGGCTCAGCACCCCCCCCCCTCCTCTCTCCCCCGTCACGCTGCATCCCATGTTTATCTTCTGTTCTGAGCAGACAATAGGTAAGGGACTCACGTCTTGGCAAAACCCCTTTAAGACCTTTTGGACATTTTCTAATGGACTTCTAATGCCAGCTTCACTCAGTCTACCTAGATATGGAGACATGTGATGGAAAGTTTTACTGCATGGGGACATATTTTGTTGTGGCAGATCAGACACCTGAATCTGACCAGTCAATTACCACTTACATTTAATAATAATAATAATAATCTTTATTTCTATAGCGCCAACATATTCCGCAGCACTTTACAAATTCAAGGGTAAACATACAGTCATTACACATTAAAAGTACTTACAAGGTGTGAGGGCCCTGCTCGTGAGAGCCTACAATCTATTAGGGTGTATGGGTGACTAGCTGCCCAACAAAGAATGGTCACACAAAAAAATAACATTTTTTTTTTAAAGATATTATCAGTAATAACAGTGTTTAATAACAAAATTGAAAAAAATGAGGCTATGAACTTTCATAACACTAATTAGTCCTGAAATTAAACTTGTTTCCTGCTTACAATAATCCCCGTAAACTAATCACAGGGAATCTTGCTGCTGGTATCCACAATGATTAGCTGTATACTTTGGGGAAAACCAGGAGATATTGTTCTATGCCTGCCTGGCAGGGCCACCACAAGCAAGATAAAGCATTACACCGATATCAATTAAATCAATATGCTGGTTCTTTATATTGAGACATGAGATGAAGCACTGACTCTACTCTTAGTTACATAGTTACGGCTGAAAAAGACATATGTCCATCAAGTTCAACCAAGGGTGGGAAAATGTGGGTGAAGGGAGGGAGGCAAGGATTTCAAGCCCAGCCCCCCCACTGGTGAATGCCCTGAAACCCACAAGACAAGAACCGATCTGCTCCAGGGGAGACCCCAGCTCTGACCCCAGAGCCGCCACCAGACAGGATGTATAATTTTACATGGCTACGTACGTATTAATATTCTTTAGTTTCAGGTAGATATCTAAGCCTTTCTTGAAACTCCCAACTGTTCCTGCTGTGACCAACTCCTGAGGCGGCTATTTCACAGATTTACAGTTCTCACAGTGAAGAACGCTTTTCTCCTTTACTCTATTATAACCTTTGCTATACCAGAGAACCTTCTAAAAGGGTTTTTCTCAGCATACTGTTTCACAGTGGCAAAGGCAGCTTGGTCAGGTGGTTCTATATTAGTGATAAGCATATTAAGCTCCTCTACAACTAGCTGAGGGTTAGAAAGACCTAAGTGTAGGAGGTTTAACCTGTACTAAACAAAAGCTATAGACCTCTAGAGTAAAAACAATTGCTTATCAAAAGCAAACACATTAATCCTGTTAGAGATAAAGACTCTGCACCATGGTAACCTCATTCCTGCCTCTGTTTAATCAGGTAACCAGAGAAACTTGTGCACACTCACAGCAGATACAATCTCTCTCATCTCCTGACCAGGGCAATATAAAAAAAAAACAAAGTATTTAGAAAAAGTCTTGAATTATCATTCTCTGCAGTGAGAAAACCCCTTTATGTTACTTTGTAACACAAAACTTTTTTCTGTTCTGCATAAGTTGCCTGAACATGAGCAATGTAAAGAATGAAAGCTTTCCATCTAGTTGCCATGGCCAGTTGTGTAATTTAATTGTGTTGTTTGTATTTTATAAACGGCAATACTGCAAGAAATGGGATGAGAAGCCTTACTTGTTTCTGGTAAACAAGCTTGCATCAAGCTGCTTAAGTGGGGGAAAAAAAAGAGCCTAACAAAGTTATTTTCTGACTCTTAGGCTTTGCCCCCACGGCACTGTTTTTCAGCCGATTTTGAAAACCGGCTGCAAACCAGCTGACAAACTTTTACACGGACCTTAAAGGGGTTTTGCCACGATGTAATGTTGACGTGGGATCCTCCAAAATGGGTATTTAACCACTTTTCTAATATATGTGATTAAAAAAATTAAAGCCTGAGTGAGCTTCAGGCTGCCTTACCTGCCCTTAGTTACTTAAAAGCTTGCATTAGATACGACCATGCAGAGTGACAGGAGCTGAACTGGCCGGGCTTGCGCAGAGCACACTTCTTATCTGATGAGAGGGAGCATGAAGGAGCTTTCAAGGGGCTGTGGAGAAATATGTTGTCTTTTGTATACAGAATCCACTAGTTGTAGTGTGATTATTTGAGTAGATCCCTGCTTTATCTGATGATAGGGAACATGAACGAGCTTTCAAGGGGCTGTGGAGAAAGGTGTTGTCTTTTGTATACAGAATCCACTAGTTGTAGTGTGATTATTTGAGTGAACATTGCACACGATCCCTTATGCATGGCTCTGTGCTCTGACCAGCTCTCTCTCTCAGCTCAGCATGCTTTGTTTACTTTTGCTTCTTAGCAGATAAGGCACTTCTTGGCAAATCCCCTTTAATGGAAAATCTGTGCAGTGGTTCCCACTGCATGGATTTTCCGGCCGACGGTCCGAAAAACGTAGCGCATGTTCATTCTTCCGACCGGTTTTCGGACAGAATATGAACAGGTCTATGTGAAGAGGGAGGGCTAACAGCGGAGAAAAGCCGTCCCCCGGCGGCCATGTGCTCGGCCCGAAAACAGTACAAATAACGGTCGGATAAACCGACCGGTATTTGTCCTGTGCAGAAATTTATTAGGTTGGCAGAGGCTGGAAAATTATATTTTCAATGCTTCAGCCATAAAGGTTGAAGAAACTAATTACTGCACAATTTAGTAACAGTGGCAGATGCAGAACAGGACGTTTTGGTTGGTTGCATGGGCAGCAGTAGTTCACTACTTACCTACTTGAGTGGAAATTTTTTTTTCCATAGGTTGTTATGAACTTTCTCCGCATCTAAAGAGGAATATAATGTTGTTTCCTTGATTTACACTGGTTAAAAAAATCCCCAGATGGATACATAAAAGAAAAAAAGGACTACTTAAGTAGCTGCTACATAAAGGAAAAGACGACAACTAATATACCATAGGTTTTCTACTGGGACCTTTTTATATAGTAATAAATATGCAGGAATAAGAGTTGGAGAGATGGCAGTAGTAACAGGAGACCATGCAAAATCCTTTATTTGTTAAAATAATGGTTGTTAGAATAAGCAGGGCAGATTAAAATACAGTGGAAAGAAATGGCTTGCAAAACTTGGAAAAATATGGCTATGTTTATTCAGTAAGGCTATGTTCACGCTGCGTTTTTCAATCCGGTTTGAAAACCGCTATGTAAAACACATCCAAAGATGTACCCAAAGTGTGGTGCGTGTTTGGATGCGTTTTCTGTGCAGCAGAAACGCACACTCTAGTTTTAAATAGGGTGTCTGCTGCGTAAACCGGATCAAGAATTGACATGTCAATTTTTTGATCAGATCCAGTTTACGCATCCAAAAGACACATGTAAAACACGTATCATCTGGACACACTGAACATTGTTGAATAAAATGTACCCGAAGACACATTCAAAAGTGCCGTGTAAACATACCCTGAAATGGGGTGGACATAGTTTGCTGCAAAGGCAAAGTAAACCATTCAATTGTTGGACCTGGAGGTCGATGGAGGAGAAAATATTTTATTTTAGTGTGAAGCAATGGAAAAGATGGCCAATGCAGTTCAGCAAGCTGCCTGTTTAGGGACACTCTAGCTAGACAACTACAGGGGAGTCACGCCACAGCTTCATGGTGGATATTACTTTGTGGCCTTGAAAAGACAAAATCCATAAGTAATTAATCTGGCACTCTAAAATCTAATGTTCATTCCACATATTAAAAACAAGTCATATGTTTCACATAAAACAAAAAGCAGTTGGCTTTAGGGCCACATGTATGAAAACTGTCTAGGTCTAAAACTCTTTGTTGCCCATAGCAAACAACCAGAGCGCCCTTCTCGTTTTTCCAGAGCACTGTATGAAATGAGTGGCGCTGATTGGTTGCTATGGGTGACAAGAGTTTTAGACCAAGATCGTTTTCATAAATGTTCCCCTTAGTCCTTACTTGTAGCCTATTTTGTAAGGTCAAACATGAAAGACCTACAGCCAGGAGATGCTTAGCTGCACCCAAAGTGGGCAGAAAAGTAATTAACTCTCAGGCTTTGTCTACACGGTAGAAGAAAAAAAAAAAGTCTGATTCATTTTTTGATTTTGCAGTCGGTTTTTGGCCGGCCCACATTGAACACTACTATAATCAGCCATTTTCTGATGGATTATAGAACACGTTCTAAGTTTTTTGATCGGATGTCGGACTTGAAATCCGACCTCAGAAAATCCGAGCTGTAGACCACAGCTCAGATTTTTTTTATTGAGGTCTATAGGGATGATTTACAGTCGAATTTTTTGTGGATTCTAAATAATGAATCGCCATAAAATCTAACTGTAAACCAGTGCCGTGTAGATGTAGCCTTAGAGCTCCACAAAGGTATTAAGCCAAATAAAAAGGAGATCTAACCTGCAGGCTTAAAGCAGCTGTCGAGGTCATAAAAAATTGCTTTAAAAAAACAACTTTTACTCACCTCCTCTGGTGCTTGGTTCCAGTGCAACGTTTTCTCTGGTCCTCTGTTTACGATCTCTTAAATCCGAATGTTATCACTGCAGCGGTCACGTGCATCTGCTTACATCACTGTTTAGAGCTGTTCACTTCTTAATGGTGACGTAAATCAGAGGTCACTGACTGGCTGCAGCAGCAATGTGCCCATTCGGAAGTAGGAGAAATAAGTAAAAGACTGAAGAGGTGCAGTGCTGGAACCGAGGACCAGGAGAAGGAGAGTATAATTTATTGTGTTTTTTTTAAATGAGGACCTAGGAGAAGTATATGTATTTTTTTATGACAACCCCCTGAATATAAATACGAGGTCTGTTTTATAGTTAAGACCTTTGGGATATCAGGTATTGAGACATAAGATCCAAAAGGCTTCGCAAAGTAACCATAACTTATTCCAGTTCCCACTGAGAGGTGGCTTACAAACATGCTTTATACCAGTAAAAGTTGTTGTATCACCCCTATGTGATTACAAGAATAGTTTAGATGCACCATAAAGACTCTGCTTGGGGTTTGCGTGACTAGCTAAATATAGGAGTTCCAGAAGTTGAGTTTTTAAGCGTCTACCGCTGAATCCTAGATTTTATTTTGCCTGTTTTTAGATGAGAACTCATTTTTTGACTGCCAGAGAAGCTTGGCAGGGGAAAGCGTTAAGCTGAGCTGGCCTCTTGTGGCTTATAACCACTGGTGCGTTGGGGAAGTGGGAGCTGAGAAAAGGATTTAATTGGTCATGGAAAATTGGAAAGAGACAAGCTGGCTAAACGGCGAAGGCTCTGTTAGGCTGGTTGGATGAAATTGGGAGGGGATGGGGATTTATGGAGGACGCTAAGGAAACATTTTAGAGGGCAGAAGGCAATGGGGTGGCTGACAGTAAAGACTTGATTCATATATAATAGAGTATCTGAAAAGGTTAAAGAAAATGAGTTGGCGACTAAGGAGAAGGAAGAATTGGCAATGGCATAACGTCAATTTGTGCAGAGGGATAATGTACTGGCTGTGCAATGCGTGTGAACCAGTGGAATAGACGGAGGGACTTACATGGAGGAGTAGAGGAAGGAATATGGGTGGAAAGTTAAATGATGAGGATATAGGCCTAATGTACAATAGGATGGATGACAAAGGTAAATATAAATGGGTGTAATAGATTACTTAAAGTACTGTACGGGTGATGAATAGGAAAAAAGTACAATAGTACATACAAAATGCAGTAATGCTAATAAATAAAAACATGATTACAGAGTTCAATCAAGGTCTAATAGAATCTGCACAGAACAGAGACCAGTTCCAGTTAATTCACTGGTTTTGACTTTAGGTTTAGTAGTTCTGGAGTCAAACTGCATAATTTATATACCCAACACATTTCTTTTACTTTTAATGTTTGAAAACAAATTTGTTTCAGGAATGTCATCAGTGGGGCTCATTTAGTTGCTGTTATGCTGTTGCACACTGGAGCCTATGAGCTGAAAAGAAATTGCCACAGATACTTATGGAGTTTCCAAGAGACCACAGATACTTGATACTTCCAAGAAACTCATTTCTAGAGCTTGTGCAAAATAGTCCAGATACTTTGAAGATGACCTGATCCTACGCCAGCACAATAGCCAATGTAGAGATTCTTAGAAAATCAGTCGTACACAAAGTGATGTTGGTTGTACATAGCAAAGTTTGTTTTTAAAGCATAAGCTAGGTAACCAAGCAGTGAGGGTAGGTGTGAGACATATAGATAAGAGGAAGGTATCACTTAAATGTGACATGAAGGAGGAAGCCAGTTGGTGATATTACATAACATTAATCTGAAAATGTATAAAATCGAATCGTGTTTTAGCCATTAGAGGGGTCCGTCACATCTGCAATCTGGTGTCCTAAGTGCCTGAAGACTCCTCTGCCATATAGGAAGAAAGCCGTTCTATAAATGGCAGGTAATGGTCAGTGGCGCCTGGTACAGAAGCTACAGTGGAGTTTATAATGCAGAGATTGTTAGTTGCATGATGTTTTTTACTACATTCGCTTACAAAATAAAATCCAGCGTTCACTAGCTGGATCCTGTTACAAGAGCGTGGTGCATTATAGGCACTTAGCAGTTAAACAGAACTAATTTGGTAGGTCACATGTCTGACAGTAGATGGGGCTAAATCGTTCCATGAAAACCCATTAAGGTTTGAAAACAAGAGACAGAAAGGTGAAAAGTAGAGAATGTAGCAAGATTCCTGTGAGGTTGTTGTTCTAATAAATATTTATTTTTGGAAGGCCGACTAAATAAATTAAATATAACCTTTATTTAGAAATGATTAAAAATTAAATTCAGATTCAATTCTTCCAATAAAAATAATACTTGATCCGCCAAAGGACAAGATTGTTATACAAAAACCACCATATATTATTTGACAACTATAAGGCCATGTTCACACGGCTTAAAATGGGCCGTATTTCGGTCCGTAATTACGCGCCGAAGTGCGCCAATTACGGGCCGAAAACGGGCCATTCATTACGGTAATTCACAGTTCTCATAGAGAACTATGGATTACGTCTCCTCTCCCCGCCCGGCGGGGAGATAATTGACATGTCACTTTCTAGCGGCGTATACGCGCCGCTAGCAGTGATAGTCTATGGGCCGGCGAAGTGCCGGCCCCCTGCTTACTCCCCCGCTCCCGCCCACACGGCGTAATTGCGGGGCGGACTTACGTCCCGCAATTAAGCCGTGTGAACATAGCCTAAGGTGCCAATAGCAAGGTGTTGTCAAGGGAGAGGATGGAATATATAAAGATTGTAGAAGCTAAGACACATATGTCATCAGATATATGGTACAATATAGTGGCATAGCCCTATTAGGCCCTGTACCGTGTCTATTAATCTTCTATGACCTAATATACGGGAGAAAAATGTCCTGACAAGGACAATTCCGTCCAGAACGTAGGAAAATGAGAATAGATCTTATTTTAAATAAGTCCAAACATGTTTCGGTACCTACCATTACCTCTTCAGGGGACAAAGTTGGTAGGCATAATAAATAGGGATGACCACGACTAAGGAATTATCTCCGAAACGCGTTGGTCTACAGTGGCTTATTATCGTGCCATGTATGCGTTAAAGGGGTTGTCTCACTACATTGATTCATCTCACCTCAGTCCTGTTTTCTTGGTTTCATTTTGAATTCAGGGGCGTGTTTACTGGCTTCCACTAGGCTACAGTACAAGCCAGGTCTGTAGCTATAGCAACCAGTGCAGGCCGCCTATCAGGAGAGATTGAACAGGTCTGTAGCTATAGTGACCTGAGAAGCTGATGCAGCCAATACAAGAGGGGATATCTAGGAATAGGCAGGACACTGTTAATGGACACACATTGCGAACTGACTTGTTTTTGCAAGATCTTTAACAAAGAAAGCAATCCTTGTAGTGAGACAACCCCTTTAAGCATGTAGTCATCCTCCATGTACTGTTTTTATATTTATTGGAAATAAAGAATGGAAGTTTTATTGGAATTCTAATCCAGTGTCCTGGATGTAGCTGGCTGCACTACGTGCATAATAAATAGCGGTGCACAGATGGAGGCAGACCTGGAGCATATGGCTCTCTATGTCTGAATACGGCTATGGTGTGCCGTTCATTGTTGTATTTGAATTGGATAGAGTTGATGAGGAGGCAGTGTGACTATTTTGTCCCTGTATGTGGATATTGAACATTCAGAAGTTCTATAATCACAGGGTGTATAAAATGTGCATTGCCCGCTCATCTTGATGACTGTCCATCTGATACTGGTTTAAGCGGTGTGGTGCAAAATAATGCATCAACCAACAGCTCCACTCTATAAGCACATGATGTGATTTCAGTTTGTTTTATGGAGCACTCAGGGCTTATATCATGGTTGTGGAATGTGCGTTCATAAAGAAAAGGTTCTGATGCTCCAAGATTTAACCCTCTCCCTGCCACAAAACAACTCTCTGCATATCAACTACAGTGAAGTCAGGCAACATAATTTAATAGAGGCCTCAATACCCAGGAGACTGTGGCTAAAATGGAGCATTCACCATCTACTCTCACCTCCAAGTAGCAGCACTCACTCTATATGGTAATGAAGTGTGGTGGGTGCATTTCTCAAGTGACTAATCCCACCGCTTGGTTAGTGTCTCTGTGACATTATTCAATTTAGAAATGAATATCTTTATCAGACAAAAAATAACAGCACAAAAAAGTTTCGTAGGAGATACATTGGTTAGGTCTCAAATGTGATACTAAACCTCCGGAACAAAAAATCTTAATAAACTATAGTGGTGCTGTCACTCAGACTATATGAAATGCACAAAAAAAGACAATAAGGACTATAGAACAAAAGTAAAATAACACATTTATTGCAAAAATAGACATAACATAAAAAATAAATAAAAAAAACAATGACAAAACAAGAAAAAAAGAAAACGAAAACAACACGGTACAGATGTTACTATACATAGAGACCATATCGAGTTAGTAAATAAACCTCTTCACCTCTACTGGTCATATTTTATCACATTAAAAACATCACAAGTCAAAAAGACCACATAAGTGTACGAGGATACAATAAAGAGTCAAACTGACCATTGCAACTTTATCTTACCCATAATGTAAGGCTCCACATGAGTAGCAACTGACGCCCCAACGCATGTTTCACCAATGCTTCTTCAGGGGGTGAAAAATGTATATTTTTACAATAAGTGTGTTGTTATTTTACTTTTAGGCAATGCTCACACGGCTTATTTTGGAATGGATTTCAGCCCGTATTTTGCGCCGTACTGTGCGAATTATGGGTGGATTCCGTCTCCTCTCCCTGCTTTCGAAATACGGCGAGCAGGGAGAAAGTGACGTGTCCATTATCACGGCGGTATACGCGCCGTAGATAATGAATGTCTATGAGGCCGGCAAGCTGCCGGCCCCCGCTCCGGAGCACACGGCGTAATTGCGGGCAAAATCCGTCCCACAATTTCGCCGTGTGAACATAGCCTTCGTGTATAGTCCTGTCTTTTTTGGTGTATTTAAAAAATAACAGCAAATGTGTTATGAGGTAAACAGGCATTTATCAAGCTGTCTGGGGCTGATTTCTGTGTCTTCGTATTGGGAAATATGAATAATTAGGTATGCAGATTATCTCAAACCCCTTCTCCCAACACTTCTGTACACAGGAATAAAGGCTGCTATAAATGATTGGGCTCCAAACAGCTGATTCATCTGCTCACACCACTGCTCATTACCAGTTCCTATCTTGCACCATATCAGTTGGCTCCCTTTTTTAAAAAAAAAAAATGTTAATGGCCCTGGACTGAAACACTGCCAGTGCTCCCCTGATAGAAGTCAAATAATGGATGCCTTTTATGCAACTATACAGTGAAAAAAAACATAAAAAAAAACATACAAGTACATTAGTAAGTGCCCCAATGCACTTCTGTTCTCATAGATTCTCTAATATTTACAGTAAACCTGATCAGAGATGTGAATTCAGCAAAAAAAAAGTCTTAGAGATAATTGTTGCATTGATAAGATTTTTTTAAAACCAATTATAATCAGAAATCATTTTTCAGATGAGTCACAATTTATCTTCAATTTAATCAGATAAGAATTTCCCATGTGGGGCGAGGCAATTGTGCAATCATGCAAATATACTATACAGGGGGGTGCGAAAATATCAACTGAAAAGCCCCCCAAGCTACCATTACAAGGAAGCAGTCAGTGATCAGGGCAAGCCATCATTGTCGGCCACCTGAAGTATAGGAACATGCTGTTTGCCATACAGTGTGTAGCTGCTGTGTCTCACCCTTTCCACCAGTGGCAAATTATAGTCCCTAAATGTCAAAAAGACCATCCTGCAGACCAGCAGTGACTTAGACATCTTAAGTCTTGTTCACATCATGTTTTTTATGTTTAGTGTATATGCTGAAAAACCACAGGTACACACTTATCCATAGACTTAAAGGGGTTGTCTCATTATGTTGTTTCACAGAGTCACACTGCTTTGTCAGGTTGTGGGTGATTCTATAGCAAAGATTAGCATATTAAGAACCATTAAAATTAGCTGAGCTATTACAAAGACATAAGTGGAGGAGAGTTGATCTGTGTAAACAAAGCTAAAAGGACTCTGGGGAATAAAAAGGATTGCTTATCTGTACACCAGGGCTGTGGAGTCGGCAAGCCAAAGCCCCGACTCCTCAGTTTCCCAAACCTCCGACTCCTGACTCCCTCATACACGGCGCATGTTTAAGTGACAACTTTACTGTAGTAAAATGGTAACATCAGGCTGTTTATCACCTTATGATACAATAATCAAGCTATTTCGGTAGAACAGACAATGATAAGAAAAAGGGTAACAATGTTTTGATCTTTTGAACACTTGTGGGTAGAGTTGAAGAAAATGCTGTATTCACACCCAAGTCCAGTCTGCATCAACATTGGGAATGTGTAGAATAGACCTGTGAATCAGACTATTTAAGACCTGCTTGAATCTGATTCAGAGCCCAGAAGGATTCAGGCAGTATTGAAATCCAAAGGTGGATTTCCCAAATACTAACAAAATAATAACAATTAACATTTTGATTTTTTAGGAGCAAAACAATAACAATGCAGTTATAGGAAAGAATCTGCAGAACTAAGCAGATGCTAAATACTTGCAAGTCAAATTTATGTACAAGATCGGTAAGATGACTGTATATAAAATTACAGTAGCCTCATGTACAAAGCTGTAGTGGATGGTGAGATATGGAGCCTGGAAGTCACAAGTTCAAAACATTGTTACTATTTTGCTTGTCAGCGTAAAATATATTTATTGGATATGACTTTAGAACACAAAAAAATTGTAAATATGCAAAACACTGCAGGAACATTTGTGGAGTCTGAAATTGTTCTGAGAAATAGTATTGCCTCCATCAGATCCTGCATACATGACCTCACATCTGATCTCATTATTTCCAGGCTAGAGAACGGCCTCTCTACACTAACTTGGGATGAGGGCAAAGCGGTGACCACAGGGGCAACATCTCTAACAATGTCAGGGTATAAAGGAATTGCCTCAGCCACAGTCAGTTTTGATGAATGTTTAAAGTCTTCTACTTCTTTGAAAGCAGGTGAAACATTTTGCTGAAATCTGTTTGCCATGGGAGCTGAATCTTTCCCCCTGGGGCAGCGCTTTGCCTGCTCCATGTCATCAATTACACTCCTCATGTGATGAGGCTGAAGATATGGGAGCAGGAGCATTGGCCGGACCCAATTCCTCTTTGCACTGCATCGAACTAACTGGACCAACTCATTATATATTTTGGGAGTCGGTCCATTTTATGACGACTCCGACTCCTGCAAAATAGGCTCCGACTCCACAGCCCTGCTGTAAACAAACTCATCTTGTAAAAGGTGAAGTCTCTGCTCCCTCCAACCATGTGCCATTTCCTGCTCTCTGTCTAATCAGGAAGGGAGAGCAGAATGGTAACCAGAGAAACTTCTGTGCACTGAGAACAGATAAAAATCTTCTTATTCCTGCTAATGCAACCAAAATACCAAGTAGGGCGGGGCCCCAGCGCGGGGGTTGCAGGGAGGAAGAGCTGCAGGCTGATCAGCGACCCCCCCTGTAGACAGTCTTGTGGGAGCTGTTGAGTGACAGATGCCCACCCCACTCCTGCCCAAAAGGCAGTGCCCAGCCAATGGGAGGCCCCCCGGGGGCCGCTCCAAATCATACAGGGGCGGTATCTGGGGATACTTTTAAAAACTCCTCACTGAGTGCGCGCCTGCGTATTCTCCGGGCTGCCTTGCACCTGTGCTTTTCTTTTTTGTTTGCTTACCGGGTTACCTGACCTCGGCTTTTTTCCTGCCCCCGGTTTGTCCCCTGATTTTGTACTGCGCTCCAGTTGGTTTTTGACCCGGCTTGTTTACGTTTATCCTCTGGTTCTGTTTTGTGGCTTGGCGTTCCTGTTTGGTTTGACCCGGACTTTTTGACTATTTTTCCTTCTGCGGCCCAGCACTTTAGCAGCGCAGGGACTGTCGCCCAGTTGCGTCTCCCCGCCTAGGGCAGCACGTCAAGTAGGCAGGGACAGTGGGGGGTCCATAAAGGGCTACTGTACCTCCCTTGACGTGACATTTTGCGGGCCGGAACCGTTATGCCTACCTCATTTTAAACCCCCAATGACAGCTATGGTAGGCAGATGCGGGGGGTAACCCCAGGTACCCAGGATTGGCGTGGGGGGTAGAAAAGAGGAACTACCCCAAGGCAGAGTGCCCCTGCATCCCTTTCCCCTCCTGGGACCCCCCTATTCATTGCCTGACAGGTTCTCAGGAAAAAGGGAAGGGCCCTTTTTTGGATTTTAGAGAGGGATGCGCCTGTATTTAGGTTTTCCCCCCCCACTACCTGGGGGCAATGAGGAGCAAAGAGTGGGAAATGGTTAGTCCCTACTTCAGGGCCCCCCCAGGGTGGGCATTTTCGTTTCGGCTGAGTCGCCAGAACTGTCTTCTTGGACAGTTCTTTGCCGCTTAGGGGTATTTTTGATGCCCGGATGGGGAACTTTTTGGCCCAGGCTCAAAACTGACCACCTTGAGGCAGGGTAAAAAAAGACGGGGGAGGAATTCTGCTTGAATTTCTCGCTGGTGCGTTTCCGTTGGGTGGATTGACCCACTCTCAGATGCCAGTTTAATTAGGGTTAGCTGACCATGTAAGGATTTTTGGTGGCTTACCCACCCCTTTTTCTTTTAATGAGGCCCTGGCAAGCCCTTCGTCTGGACAGACGTTTAGGGAGAGACTCGGGAAAAAGGGGTTTTTCCCCTTCCCGGGGGGTCCACCACCATGGTCACCTTAAACCCGTTGTTTTGATTTAAAACCCCGAGGAGGGGCCCCTGCAAATGGGGGGTTTTTCCGCGACGCTGCTAGTGACCGTAAGGACTACTTTTCGCACCCAGGGGTGGTGGTTCTACTGTGGCCCAATATGGACAGGCGTTCGGGAGTGCTCCCAAAGGAAGCCAGGCCGAAAAAAATCCCGCGCCCAGGGGGTCACAGGAAGATCAATAGGCGGCCGGTTTTTTATCACACCCAAAAAAATTTCTGTACCCGTTAAAAATTTATATTTCGCTGTTGGTTCTGGGGGTGGTTTTGTGGATTTGGATAGCTTATTATTTTGTTGAGCGTCTTTTCAAACTTTGGCCTCCTTGGAGCCGCTATCTGAGTCTCTACGGGGGATGGTATTGACCCCTCCACTAGCTCGGGGCACAATCCAAAATTGTACCCTGAGCTGGGGATGGTGGTCGGTCCATACATAGAAAGTGTACTTATTTATCATGGATGGGCTGCCCGCTGAGTGGGGTTGGGGTGCCCTGGTTCAGAAAAAATAACCCAGTGTTTGACTGGGGAAAAGGTGAATTAATCAAGTGGGGACAATGGTGTGTTGGGGCAGATGTCTCCTACCCCAATGGGCAATACTGAGGTGGAGCAGATTCCCCGGTTTTTTTCCATACTTTGCTGCAGTATTTTTTTCAGAAACAGTGGGATACTACCCCCCCCTAGACTTAGACTGTGCCATTGACCTATTGCCCGGAGTAAGGTTTCCCAAGGGGGGTATATAATCTTCTGGTTGAGAGACTGCAAAGAAACAAAATATTGGAGAAAGTTACAGAGGGTCATATCCCACCTTCGGTGTTCCCTGGGTGCAGGGGGTTTTTTTTTATAGGAAAAAAGGATGGAGGCCCCCTTTCCCTAAAAAAATTCCGTGAACTGAATAAAATAACGGTAAAAAAACCAATACCCCTTTTCCCCCTTTATCCCGGTCTGTTTTTAACCAAATCCAGGGAGCAAAGTGGTTTTCCAATTGGACCTTAGAGGGGGGTATAACCTCATCCCCATCCCAAAGGGGATGAGTGGAAAAACGCGTTTAATTTCCCTGAAGGTCATTTTGAGTACTGGGGTGCCGTTTGGGTGGTAATGTCCCGCGGTGTTCCAGAACCTGGGTTTAAAGATGTTTTCCCCTGATCTCATTTGGGAGTTGTATGGTCATTTTTCCTGGTGACATTTTAACCCCCTTTACCGCCCGGGGCCAGTTTTGGCCCCCTCTGACAGGCCCTATTTTTGAAATCTTTTATGTGTCACTTTTTGTGAAAATAAATTTTGACACTTTAACCATCCATGTGTTCGGTTTTTTCTCGGGACACATTGTGCTTTAAGATAGTAAGAAATTTTGGTCCAAAAAATGATTGTTTATTTGTGAAAAATATCAAATTTTGGTGAAAAATTGAAAAA